>JARWLF010001721.1:0-12975 GCA_029853055.1 Scenedesmus sp. KT-U | reverse complement strand
TTCGTCCTCATGGCTGCTGCCGACACACCAGCATAGGGTGAGATGCTGAACGCCCCAAGCTCTGGGTCGAGGTCTGTCTTCACTACCAGCACCAGCAGCGGATGAGGGCCATGGACAGACAGGAACGTGGAGGCGCGAGACTCGGCAAACATCTGGAAACAGCAGCAAGAGGAAAGAAGTAGGCAGAGGATGAGCGCAGGAAGCAGCAGATCTTGTGGATGTGCGACAGTAGCTGAGAGCCTAGAAGAGAGCACTGACAGCAGTTAAAAAATACACAGTGTGTCGGGCACACAACAGGAACATTCACACATCTCCTGAAGCCCTGATACAGCTCCTCTTACCTGGTCAGCTGCCTGCAGTGTACGACGCAATGTGGAGTATTTGACAACGCAGCTCATCTTGCCTTTGCTGACACGCCACGCTCGTACCCTGTCCTCATCTTCCTTGCTTGAGATTCCCTCTATCGTGTCTGCTGTCTCAAGAACCCGCCTGTGGAAGCAGCAGCAGCCAGACACACAGAGGTACATCACACCCTAGGACCTAGCAACAGCTAGATCTGCGAGAACATTCTCCAACAGCAGGTGATCATTGCCTGAATGCGTATAACATCTTGCTGGCTTGTGGCTGTCGCAGCGCAACTGGAAGGCGCCCAAAACAGTACGCGGCAATGCACAGCCTTGGATGCAGGTCATGCGAACACGTGCACGCTGCATGCTTCTCAAGACGAATGATAAATACCTCATACCCACCATACAATGCTACTCCTCTCGAAAAGGGCAAAAGCCGACTCTTCGTCGTCACCAAAATACTTCATTCTGTCTCCTAACTGCAGACACAAGCAGCAAGCTGGTTACCAGGATGCAGCCAACATATACGTGTTGCAAAAGAAGCAAAACAATGCCAAAGCATGTGTCCATGCCCAAACAAATTTCTGCGAATGTTCAACCATCTCAACCACCATGATATTGAGTGCTATCAGCATGAATAGTCTCACACACTCTCACCAATCTGTTCAAACTGACTTGGATGGACTGCTGCCGGAAAAACACAGCCGAGCAGAGAACTGTGCAAAGAAGTTGGCGATGTTGGTCGACTGACTGAAATACGCTTTCACACAACAAAACAAGCAAGCTTTCAACGAATTGAGAGTGATACCAGTTGGTAGGCTGAAGGGTTGCAGCAGCCATGACCCCGCAAAGAAGCCGGCAACTGAAGGGTCATATGACTAACCTGGCTCGCGTGTGAAGCTGCCGTAGCCGGTGCAACAAAATTGAGCACAGAGACTCCCAACTCTCACTACAGTATTGTGATGTACAACGGTTGACAGCCTTGCAGCAGTCACAGCAACAAAAGCGGCGTGCAATTCTGCAGCGGGTGTCAGTACCTTCTCGAGGAGCTCCTGATGATGGATTGTCAACAACAAAGTCGCAGTTGTGTACTATCTGTTGTCAAATTGACACTGATATCAGCGGTACTGATGCCCTCACTGCACCAAAACGGCCCCAGCACACACACATCCTTTGTTGCTTGTCCCGAAGCCAGGTAGGTCTCATGCAAACAACTTGTTCGATGGCATCAGTTGCCACAGAACCCTACTAGTAGACTACTTTGCTGCAGGGGACGTCTTGGCTACCAGCAGTATGTATGCTGTCAAACCAGCACTACTACAAGGTGAAGCCCTCACTACCTCACCAACAGTCACATCCTGCTGAGTCCCTATCAGTTTGGTATCCTTGCACAACCCTGACCTGCTGCTGTCACTCACTGCTGACACTCCTGACAGCTGTTTGCGGCCGTGTGCTGCATGGTGCAATTAAAGTGCAAGTTCAAGGACTTCCCACCACTGCTGTTGGCGTCACTACACCAAGCCCCGCTGTCCCTTGTGTTGAGACTCTTCTGTCAGCCATGATGTTTGCAGGGAGTTGACAATCGCTGCAGCTGCAGTACAATCATGCGCATGACTGTACTGCCAAGAAGTCCGACATGTTGAGTGAAGTACTGTTGTAGATCAGCACTCGAGGTTCTGCTGCCAGCTTGATCATGTAGCTTCTGCTTGGGGAGAGAAGAGGCGTTGGTCGAGGCAGACCTGGTTGACAGCTTGCCACTGTCCTACAAGCCACAAGATGAATTGAGCAGCGTAATACTGCTGCTGGTGGTGCTGTGGCAAACGAGCACGGAATGGTAGCTTCAGCCTATCACGTCACTGTGAGCAGAGAGAAGCCAGGAGCCTCTGGCAGAGGCTTTTCATAGTCTTACAAGACATCAGCCCCACTGCCAGCAACCGTCTCGGAGACGCCGTGTGCCATCACCCTCTCACCTGCTGACAGCCAGTTTGAAGCACCCCAGCACCAAACATAACCATCTGTCTGTGACAGCAGAGGAGATGGCCTTGACTACCCTCTGATACAGGGCAACTGCTGTACTACTCTGCTGCTGTTGCTGCTGTGGCAACAGGCCAGCTAGACAGCTACATGAAGCCTGCAGCTGCAGCTCTTGACACTGATTCTGGGTGTGTACGTTCAGCTACCGCTACCACTGCTGCTGCTGCTCTGCCAGCATCAGGTGGAGATGCATGGTCAAGGTCTGGTGCACCGCAGACACTACTGGTTGCTCACATATGGCAGGTTGCCGTGTTGCTGAGGAGTTGACAAGGCCGCCCCCACCTGCTGACAGCAGTAACGCCAGCATTGGCTTCCACACTTTGTTGCTGTGCAGTGTCATGATAGCGCCATGATATAGCTGTTGTTGCTAGTGCTGCTGCTAGTGCTGCTTATACTGCCTGGAGGCCACATATGTCCAGTCAGCTAAAGCCAGATCTATGAACATCGTTGAGGGTTGCCACAGCAATGCAAGGCCGCAACTAGCGGCTGCTCGTTGCGCTCCTCTGCCGCAGTCTACTGTAGAGCGACCAGCAGCAGCCATCAGAAGCACTTTCAGCCCATCACGCGCATCCAGTGTGCATGTACAATCTCTGCTGTCTGTGCTCAGAGTGACTAACAGCAGGCTGTGCCGTCATGTAGCACATGGCCACTGGTGACACCTCAAGATGTGGTACCAACAGACTGCCTTATGCAGCTGCACCCATCAACGACTATGTGATCAACTTTGCATCAGCTGCAGATTTAATTCCCTGAGACACATAAACGCTTACCTTGGTTGGTTCACCAACAGCTTACCTTGTGCTGCAGACTGCTGAAGGAGCTAGTCATGCGTTGCCAGTGCAGAAATAGGAGGCTTCACAGCGCTTCCAGCTTGCACATGGTCCTGCTAATGACGATGCTGCAAGCTCCAGATGCCCCAAGCTGCAAGCTGGACACAGCAGCAGTTTGTGGGTGTTGGTGTTGGCCCTGTTAGGCCTTGCTGACATCACAATGTCTGGCTGTATTCAGCCATCTGCTGGCAGCCCTGCTGTGGCACCTGCTTGTATCTGTCAGTATGCTGCAAAGCCACAAGCATGCGCTGCCGCTGCCGCCATGCACACTGCCAACTGCTACAAGTGTGAGTCATCTGCTGTCCTGCAGTGCACAGATAAGCCATAGCTCCTGCATTCACACTGATCTTGCTTGGTGTGGAGCCAGGCCACAATGACTGCTATTGCTGCTGCTGTTGCAGCTGACATCCAGTACTCTGAACTTCAAGGAGCACAGCAAACACACCAGACAGCAGGATGCACATATTGTTTGCCGCACACATCAACTTAGGTTCATGTGTGCAGTGGTCCGGGTACGACAGCAGGTGGATCTGCATCTTGTGACACACCCCTGCTCCCATTAGTAGCTATTTGAAGGGTGAATCAGGTCATCACAGTGCGAGCAAGCACTATGCTTGATCACCTCCCTCACATGCAGCAGCTCATACCTTGACCAGCACAGTATCAGGAGCTTTCTTGTTGGTGGTAGGCCACAGCAGCAAAGCTGCCCATCTGTCCATAGAAGCACCCTCGATGATGCAGGCCTGTGTGGGTGCTGCTGCAGCAACCAGTGCACTCATATGGACAACATACCACAAGCCGCAAGTGACCAGCCAATTGTAGCCAACTGAGAGCAGTTTGGCTGGTGGTGCGGACTCGCTGTTGCTGCTGTCAGGCCATGACTGCTCAGTGGGACCTGCAAGGTTGATAAGCCTGTGGCGCTGTCAAGGCGTAGCTGCAAGAGATGTACAATCAATGTAAGACCCACGCCACTCAAGCATCTGGACCATACTTGTGCTGCGCTTGCAGGACTGGCCGGGTGCAGAAGCTATCTCCTGCTGCTGCTGCTCCTCGAGGTGAGGCGACTGTACAGCCATGTCTCGAGCGGTGCTGTCACGATGTCACATGGGATCTGGTGTCGTACATGCCAGCGGTCACCGTGTCAAAGAAACTGATTACCTCAAGTGTATCCCGTGTCGAAGCCCGCTGCAGCGCTCAATGCTCGTCAAGGATACCTGCAGCTGCTTAGGAGTGCTGTTGTGTGGTGACTTGTGCCCGAATAGATCGTACATTTGCATAGTACTTTTGTAACAGATCTCATCTGCCGCACTAGCCGCAGGTCCCACGTTCAAGCCCTGCCGCGTCCGGGCAAAGCGGCACACCAGATGAAGTAGCGCAGGTATCCGACACGGCAGGTGCAATTGGTTGCAGTTTATTCGTGTGAATGCCTGTCAGCGCGGTAGAGAACTGCTCTAGTTTTCATGTCCTTCCCTGGCAGCAGTACACCGTCACGGAGATGTATCACGTGTGTGTGCACATGCAAGTCCAGGTCATGCTGTAACATGCCTACAACACAACGACTCAGCGGAACGGGACAGTCCTTGAGCCAACCTAGCCGGCAGCAGGTATTGATGTTACTGGTGCAAGCTATGATAGCAGATGGGTACCCACCGGCAGTGCCGGTCATCAGCAGTAGTGCAGTGTCCAATGTTTGAGGCAGGTTTCTAACCACATCTGACAGGCTTGACAAAGTACAGCACTTGCCCCAAACCAGTTCTCAGCCTGAGGTGCGACAATTTGAATGCGACAAGTTGTCCTGCTGGTACACACACAACACGGCAACGTTGGCACCAAGTCTTTGTCGCTGCTTCCCCCGTCATTGATCATATCCACTACTCTCAGAGTATCTGGCAGATATGCACCATTGCATCCGCATCAGATATGTTAGAATTGACCTTGCACTCTTGGCTGGTAGCCAACCTACGAGCAACATAACTTGGTGCCCCTGACAGGTCGCCTATCCAACACAAGACGGCTGCTTTCACATGCAGTTGTAACACTGCCAGAAGCACTGGGATACAAGCGCATTGTGACCAAGGCAACCCGTCATACAGCCCAACAAGCAAGAGCTTCCAGCAATGCTCCAGTACTGCTCAACCCACAAACTGACCAAGTTATCTCTCCACCTCACACATCAGCTTTGACACCCCCCCCCCCACACACAAATACACACACACAGCTTCCCACCTCTTCTCTCCCCCCTTTGTCACACACTGATGCAGCCTCCTACTACTGACGCCACCGCTGCCACCTGCCACCGGGTAGGGCCTACCATCTCCAGGCCGAGCTGTCCTGGCCTTTGATCCCTCTCCCTGCTCTCACCTGCCGGACAACCATCACTCTCCCTCCTGCAAATTACAGACCATACTGCAGTGAATATGTCATATACTGTCCAACTTTAACACGCATGTCGCAGGTCAGTACATCAATTTCATAAACCACTTGCATGACAGAAGCTTTGCGTCATGGACTTGGTACATCACAGTGCCCTGACAAACGAGTACTGCACTTGACTCTGCTCACCTTTGGTGGGAACAGCTTCTCAACCAGGCTGCACAAGGCCTGGTAGCAGGCTTCAAGCTCAGCCTGCTGGGTGCGCATCAGCAGGCCAAACTGAGCAAGCTGCTCTTGGATCTGTGATTGCACCTGCTGGTTTAGCTCGTGCTCAACTGCTGCTGCTGCCGGTACTGCTGCTGGGGCGTTAAGCTCACTTGTTGCTGCTGTTGCTGGATGATCTGTTTGACTCTGGCGAGGAGTGCCGTGGCGGCTGACGTATGCTGTCTTGGCTGCCTCTGCGGTGGCCAGGACAACACTAGCTTCCTTCTCCAGCTCCTCGTGCTCCTCATCAACAACAGTACCTTCCACCTGCAAGCAGACATGTCGATGTGACTGCTCACCATTGCCGATATGGTCTGCAACACACGTTGCCAACTGGCCGACAGTGTGGGTATGACAGATCCAACCACTGCAGCAGCATATGCAAGGATGAACATGTCATGTACCAACCATAGCAGCAACTCACCGCTGGGATCTGCTCCGCGCATTGCAGTGCCAATGTAGTGCCACGTGCGTCCAATGCAGCCACTTGTGCTTGCTCCAAGCTCTGCGGGTTCAGTGCCTGCAACAGTAAAACCAGCTGTCACTGCCCAGACCTTGTCATGTACATCATGCTCAGGTTCACCATCACTACTGGAGACAAACACTGGACTGATCATTTTTGCCCACTCCACCCCACTTTGACACTGTTGGTGTCTGCCACCTGCCACAGGTGGTACCAGATGACCCTGCTGCTTGCATTCTGAGGTGCTGGCACGAGATCAAGCTGATTGCTGATGCGCATTTGTTGCATTGCTGCTGTCACAGGAATCCTAGGCACCATTTCACTGAAGAAAGCCTACCGGAAGCTCAGTTGGGCCACCATTGCTGCTGCTGGCGTTGCCACCTGTTGCATTGCTGCTGCTTGCATTGACAGGGCCCTCACCGCCGTTGCTGCTGCCGCCACCACCACCGTTGTTGCTGCTGCCAGCTCCACAATCTGCTGTGGTACCAGCATCATGACGGATGCAGGACTCTACCTGCAAGGCAAACCCAGTAGATGTGGTCAACCCATGATCAAGGCTTTCGTCTCACACACAACTACAGTCTGCAGCTGACATGGATTGACAGCAACCAACAGTTTGCACCCTGCCAACACTGCTGAGGAACCAGCCAACAAAGACATCTTGTTGACTCACTCAAACCACTCACGTTGCTTCTTCCTGGCAGTGTGCCATCATCATGACGCTTCCAGTGGCCAGGTTGTCCTTGATCGGCACGTGGTGGCGTGAAGACGCCCCCGGTCAGAAACATGAGGCGGTTCATCTCGGCAACCGTCCTGCGGAGCTCTGCCATGGTACAAGGATAGGGATGGGCTGCAAACTCTTCCTCAAACCTGAAACCCCCATCATGAGGGTTCCACCGGCCCCTACCTTGTCCGGCAGCGCCATGACAATTCCTGGACTGCATCTGGTTGTGCACGCCTGTGCCTGTGTGATGGCATGTATCACAAAAGAGATGCATTTAGTGGGGTCATCTGCCCTTCAATAGACACACCTTGCTCTGCATATTGTAAAATACACGTTACCACTGCATTGGCACCCTTGCCACGTGTCTGATGCACAAACTGCAGCTGGTTGTGGTTGCGTCAGCAGATAATCAGTGTAGGCAGAAAAGCAAGCCTGAGGAGAACTGCTGCTGCCTGCATCGTTGTATACATATAGACTATTCAGTAAAACGGTTTTGCAGGATATGACAGCTGCAGCTGCGCAAGTGCTCGTCGAGCAGCACTCTTGCTTGCCCGGCCAATGAGACGCTCACCAGGAGAGCGAAAGGAACGCCCTCCGCCTGGGCTTCCCATGTTACAGATAATTGCAAGGGGTCAGAAGCCCGTCAACATGGCTATACAAGAGTTGTCGCTAGTTTGAAGGTTGACGTATCTACGGTGTACGTAGTTGAAAACATTATACGCTGACTGTGACTGCAAGGAACAAGCTGCTGCAACTTTATCAAGGCCAAGTTGTCGGACATATTTGCTGGTATGACGTTGGCTGACCGGTTGTGAGCTCAGCCGCCAACGACAGCGAAGAGACTAGTACTGGTCACTGCCGATTGAACTACTACTGACCAAACAAAGCGCTTGCGGCTGCTGTGTGGCGTGCAACCAACATGTTGATCTCAAGAGAGCCTCAGAGAGTTGACATATGATTGTGATTGACGACCCTTCTTGCGAGTTGGCTCTGCGGGACCAACCTGGCAAGGCAGCTGCAGCTGGTACTTGCAGATGTGAAAGAACACTTTCGAAGCAGATGAAGTCGCGTATTTACGTACTTGTATGAAAGGGTACGGTGTTATCTGTGGCAGGATGTGGATACCTCTCCCACAGCGGGCGCAAGCCATCGAAGAACTTGATGCCAGGCATACTATGCATCGCATTCCTGTGAGATCAGCCACGAGCACCGTTAGTCGCTCGTGGCCTGGCTTATGGCGCTACATGCCCTACTTCACTGCTAATTCATTGACTGATCAGAGCAACTCATGGATCAGCCATGCAGGAACCGAAAGCACGCTGCAGTACTACTGAACGGTATATAGTATATACCGTTATGGACCATACTAGGGATGTTAGTGAGCGTATGTTTGGCAGTCACATACTGCCGTATGCTCAATATACATATGCCGTGATGACGTATACTCGTATACATACTGCCGTGTGCAAAAAGCACTTTTTCCCAGGAAACCTGATATTACCTCAGATCATCAGCTAAGATGTTTTGATACATTATTATCTATTAATCCTACAACATAAAGCTATCAAAGGCTTGTAAATCCACAACGCCTCAAATGCATGACAAGTTGACTTACACACACGCTACAGACAGCTACAACCTGGAGTCGGTGGCAGTGACATTACAATTGTAGAAACAACGTATGGAGTACATAAACCAGACGTGCAAGCTGTTTACTGCAGTATTGTGGCAGCAGTGTAGAGCAACAATAGGTTTGGAGTGTGCAAGTATATGTAGATGGTGCTGTCCTGAGCAGTAACATGAGGTTGCTGCAAGCTGTAACACTTGGCAGTAGTGCTGTCTGATGACATTGTGTTCCTTACGCTTGTTTGTGATGGTGACTGAGGCGTTCAATGCTGCAGCGGCTGTTGCTGCTGCTATTGCGTACCACCCAGTACGTTGCTGATATACAGCACAGCACAGCACGTGATCTGTATCTGTTAGAACTGGCAGTATCGACTAGGTGTGTATTACAGACAGGTTGATAGGGACCTGGTAATCAGGAGTACTGCACAGGTGCTTGTAATCGGGTGTTATACTTACTGAGTATTGATTGACGTACTGTATATGTAAAGTACTGATGATCATTTGAAAGCCTCAAACTCGGGATCAGAGTCACAAATAGACAACCGTTTACAAGATCAGTCTGACACTTGGGTGACATTAAATTGCTTCCTCGAGCTCTGAACGGAGTCAGGTCATGTCGCCCGTCTCAGACGACTTGTAGCAAGCCATGTTGGCAACCATCCTGACACCAGGCCAGCAAGCACCTTGCTTTGCAACAGTGCACTGATATAGCTGACCAGCTTACAGTCACCAGTCACGTACAAACGATCTACTCCTGTAGCAAATCTTCATCATCAACACCTCACCAGAGATCACTCTGCCAAGTCTGGACTCTTTTCACAGCATCACTAGAATGTGACCTCAGAGTCTGAGTTAGGAGCCCTGCAAACATTGGCTTGGTCCTTTGTGACACACATTGTGCTGTGGCACACTCTGTTGTCATGTCTTGCTAACATTAATGCTCGCAACACTCACTGAATTTCAGACAACAAGGACGGTTGTTGGGGTAGTGCAGTGAGGACTGTCATAGTAGCACCACTATCAAGAACTCTGCACCACACTCATTGCAGTGCAGGGAGCCCTGGAGGGCATGCAGCACCCTCAAGCATGGGTGCTGTAGTAACAGCGTTCCCACGTTGGTGACTGGAACCTCTAGCCATGACGCCAGTGTCCACCCGGTAGTATGGTGCCACCACAAGGTGCAGCTTGGCATGATGCCGTTTGTCATACATAAGCCGCTGATCAGCTACCAGCTGACGCAGCACCCAGTACTACCTCAGAGATGCAAGACCCACCTCGTTGGCGCTGCTGTCACTGCCATTGCCTTTATCACTCCCGCAGCAGCTGGCCTGATTATTGCTGTGCATCTCACAGCCCCATGTGCACTCGGACTGTACATGAGACAAAGACATGTGCAGGCATGGTTGCTTGAGCCAGTAGGTGCGATCTACTGCAGGGCATTATAGTACAACCCAGTCATTGAGAATTGCAACAGTGACAGGTGCATCGGATGCTGTGTGCAGATGCTGCCAGCCAGACGCTGCCTGCCATACCATGATGATATGGGCGCCAATGCAGTAGTGCCCATGTCGGACACCTCACCCTAAGCATAACTCTGCACTGCATGCAGATGTGTGTTGAGCCCTTATACTAACACTGTGCATTGGCAATGCAGCACGGCATGCACACTGATCAGAATGAATCAAGGTAGGGTGCTTGTCACGGCTGCCAGCAATAGCTGAAGCAGCAGACTTACCCTTGGAGGACTCCTGTCAGCAGGTCCTAGCCAAGGTCTCCGTGTTCTTCTGTCTGGTGGGGCTGCGAGATGATGAAGCAGAGCTTGCATGTCTTCCATCCCGGGGTGCATCAGTTTCAGGCTCCGGGGTTCGTGGGAGCTCCTGCTGTAGGATTCAAAGCGAGGCACATACTTCTTCTCACTGAGGCAGAGCTGTGATGTTTTTTCTATCCGTCTGAGGTCATCTCCCCGGTTACCTGTAGTGAAGGCGAAGGGTGTTCGACCTGGCAGTTCATTGCAGATCACTGCCGGGACCCACAGTTGCAACAGTAATGATTCAGTACGAGAAGACCAAGTCGGCGACTGCCAGTGTAAAACACATAGACAAGCCAACACCGAAGTAGAAACCCAAAGTGTCTCCACAGCAGTTGCTGTTCAGCAGCCCATGATCAGTGCCTGCCGTGGTGACCCACCTGGTGTCTTGGTTGGAGAGCTTGGCCGCGTTGTCATCTGTGTCAACGTTGTCCACGCTGGTACTACAGGTTCTAGCAAGCTTGCTGGCGGCGATCAAAGGGTGGGAGAGCTTCAACCAACAACGCCTACGTGACCACGAAGTGTACACGCAATAAGCCGCAACAGGTATGCTGCTGTCTTGAAACGCAACTGTATTATGCAATGTCATCAACCATCCACTGCATTATCGCGGACACAGTGATCACGACACGTCACTGACCACACACCAGAGTGCTTACCCGGATGGTAACATTGGACTACCGCGATTAGATAATGTGATGAACGACTTGTCTGTATTGGGCGACAACTGAAGATGCAAAATTCGTATCCGCACAAGCTGGGTGCATCTTGCCGGCGCCAATAATCACTTGACAAACTACCTCGGACACGTTCCCCTGAACGGAGCGAGGACCATGCTGCAGCAGTTACTAACTGCTTGGTAAGTTCACACAGTAACTCGTCAGAAACATGAGGAAACTTACCATTCATTGTCGTTGGATTGCCAGTCAGCTACCACAAAGCATGGCAGTCAGATGCCCATGTTGTCAATGCAATGAACCAACCAGTAAGCATGCCGCAAGTTCAACTTGCGCAAGTTGCGCTGTCTACTGCTAGCTGGTTACATCGCCAGTAGTCTCCTTGGGGCCCTCACCATGAGTACAAAAGTTATTCGATGAATTGATACAATTTTCATGTTAGCCTGACATTGAATCTCTTGGGCACATACTTCCATGTGACCTACTCATGACTGCCAAGAAGGGCAGCAGGAAACCAGCAATAAGAAAAAAAACATAAGCAATGTGAACAGCAGTCCCACATTGTTAGCAAGACACTGCCAGAATAGGCAGAAATGACAGCAATGTACAGCTGACATCGACAGTGATAAGCACAGTATCACCCTGCATATACGATGCAACTTCAGTCCTTGTGTCTCATTGTCAGCCCTGTACTTGACCAGCATCTAACAACTCTCTCTGCAGTCCTTTGCCCAGAACAGTCGAGACCAGGAGCAGGATCTAGCCTCACATCCCATCAAACCATTTACGACTGATGTGAGTAACCAGAAGCACTTCACATCACTCACTACCAGGAAGGGTAGAAGCAAGAAGGGCAAAAGCAACATCACAAAAGATGTCATGACAAGAGTCTCACACTTTCAACCCCTCACGGCCAGAAAAGGCAGGAGAGATGTCAGTGTGGACCAGATCAATCTGATCTGAAGTTTGTGTCAATACGGCAGCGTTTACAACAACAGCACACACCATGACCAGTCACAGCCGAGAAGGGCAGGACCGACAGTAGGGTGATGCTCAAACCCATACAACAGGAACAATCACAATCTAAACATTGCAAACAGGATAAGCATAGACGATATTGTTACGATGCACGAGCATCCAACAGAGTGCAACAACAATTCCTGCCCAGTTGAGTGTGTATTAGCAGAAACCCGCAACCCAGTTCTTGACCCAGAACACACCATCCTGCTGCAGGTCTTGACCCAGAGAACTTGCCACCTAGCTCCAGCAGTCATACACCGCTTTCTCCTCACAAGCTGTGTGTTCTGTTCTGCAGACACGTGATGACTCCTGCCAGCAGCCTACACCCTGACTTGAGGTGTGAGGTGAACTTGCGCTTCACGGACTTTGACGCCTTCCAGCTGAATGTCTTGCTGCAGCATGATCCACCCAGGCAGCCAACCTTCACCTTCATGCTGCTGCTGCTATCAGAACCACTGCAGTGCTCTGCACAGTGCTGCTGCTGCTGCTGTTCAAGAGATTGAGTGCAGCAGGTGAGGTCAGGCTGGGCTGCTACAATCCCTACTACTCTTGTTCCTTCATCAAACTCCACTGCAGCAGGCAAGTCTGACTTGGATACTGCTACATGCTGCTGCCCATCCGCCCTGCCCAGCTGTCTGACAAGCTCTGGCATAACCTGAACAAGCACTGACTCATCAACCGCTGACTCATCAGTCTGAGTTGATGAGCAGGTTCTTGTTGGGTGATCATCAGCAACACATGTAGAGCTTGCAGCAGCTGGAGCGACAGCATTGGTGCTGCTATCTGTGCTGTATGATGCGGTACAGCTGA
>JARWLF010001720.1:0-24038 GCA_029853055.1 Scenedesmus sp. KT-U | reverse complement strand
GGCAGTCTGAGGACAGTCTGAGCAAGAGGATGAGATAGCATGATAACCCCACTGCATTAGTTGTGTGTTTCTTGCATTCCACCATGCCTCTCAACCACCCACCTATCAGTTTGTTGTTATGCAGGTTGAACCTCAATACTCTGCCATTGTCACGATCAGCGAGCAACACCTCCTCATCACACTCATCCACCACCAAACTGTGAGCCACACTCAACTGACTGCTACCACTGCCCCTGCCATCTAGCTGGCTGCTGCTGCTGTTGTTTGGGTACCCAAGCTGGGTAGATAACCCCTTTGGAAGCTTCTTTGGAAGTTCATACTCTGAATGATGTGACCCGTCCGCATTGAACTTCATGATTCTGCTGTTGCAGGAGCCATCTGCCACCAGGATTGAGCCATCATTCATGACTACCACCTGTGGTTATTGTAACAAACAGCAGCAAGATTAGCAACAAGCTCCTGTAATCACAGCTTCCTGTAACAGGGATAGGGTGACCATGGCGTTGGCAGAATGCGATGGAAACCACTCAGAACTGCAACCATTGCCGTTTGCTGCTGAAGAACATCTCTGAGCTAGTACCTGAGTCGGTTTACAGAACTGCGTCTTCTTATCTCCCGGTCTGTCTCTCTTTCCCAATGTCATGAGCAGTTTCCCGCTCGCTGTGAACTTAAACACCTGGTGTCTGCCCGCATCAACTACCCAGACACTGTTGTTGCGGTCAACAGTGATGCTGTGAGGTAACCAGAAGTCATCAGAGCCCCACTGACGGAGTACCTTGCCTGATTGAGACAACAACACATATAAGCATGTGTCGGCATGTGTGAGCAGCATCCTTTGTGAGCTGATCTAGAGACTTGTTGAGTTCGTATAAGTTACTTCTGCTGTTTGAGTACTTCCAAATGTGCTGATGAACACTACAATTGCGAGGACGAAGAAGGTGCCACATGCCATCAACTACTCGTAACAAAGGGAGAAGGGCAGCAGTACCGGGCGTGTAGTCTTATACCTGTATCTGGGTGCATTTGCACGGCCACTTTGGCTTCGATGGGAGTCTTGCGCAGCATTCTGTTGTCGTGGTCAAAAGTGTTGGGGCTCCAAACACGATTGCCCAGGTGCAAAGCCCATAGAGTGCCTGCATCATGACACGGCAGTATCACGCACATGCTTGTGGGTTTCAGGTCATGCACTGGAGTCCAGTGCCTAAACTGCCACTGGGAGTGACTCAGCTGATACGCCTGACCAGTATGTTAAGATAGATGAAATAGGTCATATTGCGTAGTGTAGGGCATTGTTACACACAGTCTGCTTGCTGCCATTATGGCACATATGAATAGCAGAGGACTGTATAGTCTTCTTGATTGCTGCTGCATATCAAATGTGCAGAGTGGGACGGCTTAATACAAGCTTGTTGCAAGGCAGGTTGATATTGCAGTGAGTGCGCAGATGGCTAGTGCATCCAGACAAGCTGCTTACCGTCAGGCGCCACAGTGACAGAAGATACAAGACCTATCGCGTCCTGCACAAGCGCAGAAAGCAACGTACAGTCTGAGGTTGAGGGTTTGTTCAAGTCCCAGCTGAGACTACAGTGTCTGCACGTGCATTCTGACGACAAGAGCCTATGATGTTTGCTGAGAGCAGTAGGGTGGTGGATACGTGGGACGACTGGACAACAACCACTCGTTGGCACACAGGCAGGTCAGCTTACCCCTTCAAACATGTCTGTAGGATTTGGAGGCTTCCACAGTGGAAACGGATCAGGCAAGATTGTCGCCGCCCGCGGCATATTTCCGGGTGCGGCCTCCGTGACGGCGCTGGCGCCGTTGATGCACACGTCCGTATGTGGCAGCGGTGAGTACACCATCAGCTGCATACTACACATATCGTGTTGGTGATCCGGACCTGCGGTAATTCCTGTAGATCTGTCGCTGCTGTCGAAGGCGCAGGTGACGGTGAGCCGCTCGCCCGGCCAGATTACTTCCGAGGTGACGGATCGGAAGCCCTGCGCCCTCTGAGGGTTGCCAGCTGCCACCATCTCTCGCTTTCCTGCATGACGTGAACGCAAACAACCTGCTGAGCTAAATTCCAGGACTGTAGACTCCAAGTCAGGGTGCCTGCAGCTCATAACGTATGCAATGTGACCGACTGGTGACCAAGGTTTCGGCATCCCCAGGAAGAGACGCAACTCTTCATGATGAGGTGGTTGTTATGTCTGCTGTTCAACAGTGTTCTGCTGTGTTATCATGCACCCACCTCCAACTGACCTTGTCATATAGACACTTTGACCCATCTTACGGAAATGTGTGTGGACCTGCAAACAGCGCAAACAGCAGAGGGCAACCCCTTGATCATCTCCCTTTGTATCGTCCAGCTTGTCCACATCACTCCACATCTACACGTCAAGTCATGCATGAAATTGTCCCTGACATGACGAGTAGGGGTACAAGAGGCGGTGGGTACAGGCGGGCATGAACTCACCCTAGCTGCGGATGTCGTGAGTGGCTGGAATCCTCTGTAGCAGCAGTTGTTCCTCAGCAGGAAGCTTTGCTCTCCTGGTGGTATGCTGACCCAGGCTGAGTATGACATCATGCCGACACTGTTGGGCACCGGCATATCCTGCAGACTGGATACGTTACAGGGCAACGTGTTATCACAGCGACTGTCACCCGCTGACTCATCTGACCACAACATCAACAGTGCTGTGTAAGACTACGACTGCATGTGCAGCCACGTGTGCAGCCGTCCTTGCAAGCGTCATGTGATAGATATTGATATTGTGGATGCAAAGTATGAAGCAACGGAGGTAACAATAGCATCATTTGCACGCTTGATGGACATACAGTCAAACAATGCATATGCTCGCATAACTG
The DNA here is from genome assembly GCA_029853055.1 of Scenedesmus sp. KT-U. Classification (NCBI taxonomy): domain Eukaryota; kingdom Viridiplantae; phylum Chlorophyta; class Chlorophyceae; order Sphaeropleales; family Scenedesmaceae; genus Scenedesmus; species Scenedesmus sp. KT-U. Next base: position 21,170 of record JARWLF010001720.1, on the reverse strand, counting down.
CGTCACCAACCTTACAGCAACAGCTGTGTTGTCACTGTCTGGCCTCTGATGCTGGTACTGCACCTCCATTACCAGCCAGGCAATCCTGCTGCCCTTGCCCACAGACAAGCCAGCAGTCTTGGGCACCTTCAGATTCTCAGCCTCTTTCCCCCATTCATAGCTGCATGCAGCCAACAGACAATGCATGTAAGCACTATGATGTAACCACTAGCTAGTTGTAGACACAGTATGTCATGAGCTGCACACCCCAGGGCTTGGATGGCTAGCGGTTCTGACATTGAGAATGCAAGCTACAGGATGCTGCTTGCTGCTTGTCTACTCCAAATCAAAGCATGTGGGCAGCAGCTGATGCTTGCGCTGCTTTGCGGACTGCTGCAGCCTGCAGAGTTTGGCGGCAGCATCACATGCGCTGATCAGGGTTGCTACCCGTGGCTCAGCAGGATCTTCTGAGTGCAGATCACATGCTTCCTTTCTACATTGCCTTTGTGGTTGCTTGAGGTGCATTGCTGCTTCGCAAGCTTGCCTGATATATCAGAGCTACTCACATGAGGGTTCCTCGCCCTGAGCTGCACTTCTGTGCTGTAGTACAGTCCCAGGCTGAAGTTGACGCTGGCTCCGGCTTCTTGTGTGGAGACTCACACCCTACAAAGCAGACCTTGGTCACTCAAGCTGTGTGTGAATGTAACCAATGCTCGCACTGCAACCATGCAGCCGCTGACTTGTAGACTCTGTTCCGGGCGTCACTAGTATCCTTGCACTCAGGCTGCTAGATGTAACTGTCTTCTATAGTGCACCGAGAGACACAGGCGTTGCAAGTTGCTGTGAAGTGTTTGGAGAAACCAATGAAGGGATTGTACTGCCTACCATGCAGCAGTACACGCTGCACTACATCTTCTTGTGCTGTAGCAGCAACCTCGACGACTTTGTAAGCCTTCTGCGGCAGCTCCACGGCAGTACAGAGGACAGCATCTGAAGGTATAGTCTCTGCGTTGGCGGGCACTTTAATGTCTACTGTGAGACTAGCACCACCAGCTAGTGACACAGCAGCAGCGCTGAGCAGCAGAATAACGGCCTGTAACGTGCTTATAAGCATAGCGAGTCACTCAGTTTTGCACTATACATAACGAATGTTCTCGCAGTCTCTGTACAGCAACACGTTGCTCGTAGTCTAGTGCTGGTGAGTTGTACTACACAGTTCTGCGGGGCATCTTGAGCACAGTTGTGGGTAACTGCTACGACAATAGAGATGATAGCGTGTGTTTCTTCACAATGCTGTTAGTCGCACTTCAAGTGCAATGCAATACGAGCACTGCTCGCAGGGCTGCTGCTTTACCGTTACAACTGCCGGTCAACACAAGACAGACATCACCCATAGAGCGCTGTCAGCAATCATGTAGGCTTGCACAACCTTCGCTGCAACACTGTCATTAGCGGTGCCTCTGCTAAAGCTGGGAAAGAAGTAATTATCCGCTTCTGCTTGTATTGGCACCGCAAGTACAGGACGCAAAGGACGCTGCATAGGACGGTGTGACGTATGATTATCGCCTTTCTTGAGCGTTCATCATCAGAGTGAAGGCTTGGTCGTATCACTAGCACCATGGCGTGATCTTCGCTCACAAGCACTCTGCAGATACTGAACAGACCCATGACTGGGGACGGTTGATGCAGACAGGTACCCACTCGACCGGTCTGAGCGTGATATGCTTTCACTTGACGGAGATGATGCAGGGTCCTGGTAAACATGCTTCCATTATTGCTTATAAGCGCACAACGTGTTGAGCATACTCAGCATGTTGTATGTTTGCTACATCTGCAGCGGTATGCTGTGTCAACATTTCTGGTACATGTACTCAGAGCGATCGTCGCATCTGGTGATCGCATCTGGCACGTTTGATGGCAGTATACTGTGATCAACAAGGCGCTGCCAGAGTGACTGTCACAACGCCATGGCAGCTACTGTCTCAGCTACTGCTTCTGTACCTCACTGGACACCGTTGCTGGCTGTGTGTTGGGTGCTCCGAACGGTCTATTGGATAATCTATTGAGGTATAGTATACCGTATGTATGCTGTGGCCAGGTAATGGTTGCATACGCCGATGCAATGAGCAGCGACCATAACAAACATGATTCACCCAGAACATGACCGGCATATAGATTGTTACATCCATGCTGTGACAGCTTATGGTATGCCTTACACAGCCTCACGGCTGAAACCTCTCCATTCCTGAAACCTCTCCATTCACACTCTGAGCTGCAATGCAGCTATCAGCCTCAACCTCACTGACTGAACCACTCAAACATCAGAACCAGAAGCAGCAGCAAGTACACGTTGAGCAGCCAGCATTGCAGCATATGCTGCAGCCTTCCCTGTCAGGCAGTCAGGATAACCACCACTGCCGCCGAAGCTTGCTGTTCCATTTTGCAGGTGGCTGCCACTGTTGAGTCCTCCAGTGCGCTTGATTCTTATCTTCCTAGGATACTGGCTGCTGCTGCTGCCATCACTGCTTGGCACTGAAACCCTCTTCAAGTTGCCATCACTCCTTGTGTTTGGCAGTTTCTCACTACTGCTGCTATCAGAACACCCATCAAGCACTACAACGTTGGGCAGGACAGGTAGAGCAGCAACAGCATTGAGACAGGTGCTGGACTCCACCCGACCGTGAAGGCCTTCTGTTGCTGCTGTTGCTGTTGTACTCTTATTGCTACCTTGTGAGCTGCGCTTGGCACGTAGAATACACCTGCCAGATCGATGCTGAGTGCTTCCACACCCTGCTGCTGTTGCTGCTGCTGCTGGTGGTGCAGGTGGTGTTGTTGTCGATGAAGCAGTCCACAGAACATCACTGGCAGCTCCATCAATCAAGTACACAGCAGCAGTGCATGATCTGGCAAAGGCAGCCACAGCATCAGCAGCAGTCACAGCATCAGCAGCAGTCTGCTGCAAGTGAGGCACTTCAGGCAGTACTGACTGTTCCTCTGCTGCCTGCTGCCACTGCTGCCATGATGCCTGCTGCTCTGAAGACATCTGCTTGTCGCTCTGCTGCTGCTGCTGCTGCTCCATAGCAGCAAGTGTGTCCATGAGATGTCTGGTCAGCAGCTGTACTTTGTATGTTGCCGAGCCAGCCGCTGCTGCCGTCCCTGATGCTGCTGTTTGGTTGGTTGCACTGGTCCCTGTACACCCAAAGCTGGCTAGCTTAGCAGCTATTGGATCATGATCATCTTCACTGACATCATCATGATCATGATCAAGATCACCAGCTGACAGATCAGTGAGATCAAGGTCATCAAGATCAAGATCATCAGGTACATCACACTCGGCTGATGTTGTGATCTGAGGTGCTGCTGCTGCTGTATCCACTGCTTGTGACAGACCTACAGACCTCTTGGCATGAACCTTACGTCTGTTGGTGTGAGGTACTGCTGGGGCAGCATTGGTGGCAGCAGGAGCTTCAGGTGTGGGTGCGGCAGTGGTGACAGCATAGGGTTCAGTCACGAGAGCTGCAGCAGCCCTGGCTCCTTTCAGGTTGGTGCCCTGCTGCTCATTGCTGCTGTGCTTGGTGTGCTGCTGTTTCCTGATGCCTGCATTGACTCTGCAGGATACAGCAGGTGAGGAGCCCTGCTTAGGACGTAGCAGGCTGGTTGTGGCTGCTGCAGCTGCCGGGCAACTGATGTTACAAGTGGTATGTTGCTGTTGCTGCTGCTGTTGCTGCTGTTGCTGCTGTTGCTGCTGCTGCTGGTTGTTAGCAGCGCACAGAGGCACAGTTGACTGCTGTGATGGCCTTCTTCTGAACACCATTGCTGCTGCATCAGCGGCCTCAGCAGCAGCAGTACTACAGGTAGTGGTGGACTCACTGCTGCTGTGCTTGGCACTGAGGTCGGCTGCTGCGTCATAACTCTGCTGTTGACCAGCTGCCACCAGCTTGTTGACTGCTGCTGTTTTGTTAAGTACACTGTTGCTTCGTACAGCTTTGTGGTGGCTGCTGGTGCCATTGGCAGCTGTACGGTACAGCTTGCTATTGGTTGATGCAGACAATTGCCACCTCTGGTGTTGCTGCTGCACTGGTTGCTGCTTGGCTACAGCAGCAGCACCACTCACAGCTCTGCTGACCACCACTGGTGGCTGCTTGACAGCTCTTGACCGGGTGGGCTGTGGTGTTGGGGGTTCTGTAGTCTGCTGGCTGTTGCTGCTGCTGCCATTGCAGGGCTTCTGAGCTAAGGAGGACAACAGTGGGCACGGACCCAGTAGGCCATAACCGTTGTTGCCGGTGTTGCGGCTGTTTGGTATCGTGGCCTGTTGCTTCTGTGCTGTGAACAGGACAGTGGCAGCTACCAATACTTGCTGATTCTGCTGCAACTTGGCTTGACACTTTGTCAACTGTGCAGCAGCCAGCACTCTGCTGCGATAGCTAGTTGACCGACTGCTTAACATAGCCTTGCTGGTAGCAGCTGACTGCTGAGTAGGGCGCTGTCTGCCTGCTGCTCTACTGCTTTGCGCTCCAGCCTTAGCACCTTCAGCAGGGCATGCTGCGCTGGCACTGCCTGAGCGCTGTAAACCAGCGCAAGGTGTCTTACTGCCCTTGTTGATCCTAGCTATAAATTGTCGGTGTTGCTGCAGCGTTCTTCGAGGTGCTGCTGTCGAGCTGCTGTTTCTGTTGCTCTGGCCAGCCTTGGTTGTGTCTGACACCTGTGCTGCTGCAGGCAGAGCCCGCTGCCTCTTTGCTTGCGAGCTCGCTGTTTCTAAGCTTCTTGTGGACATACTCTATGACTTGACTATGATTCTTCACGGTGACTCTGAGACTCCGCCGAGTGAGCCTGCAGACATCGCCCAGACAATCCATCAGGGACCAGAGGCACTGTAGCCCTGACAGCAACGCTAAGTATAGTAAGATGCACTTGTAGCGTCCGTGTGATGTTGAATCAACAAGCAAGAGAAAGACAGCTCCAAAAGCAGATTCCTCATGTACAAGTTAACTCTGCCAGCAAGCACACCTGGGTACACAGCTCCGCCTGGCCCGGAACACAGTCTCTGACTGCTGTACTACCTCTACGCTGTGTTTTGTAGGCTTCTTCCAACAACACGGCGGAACGAGTGGGGAGTAGGTCGCTTGCAATTGCTGGGTGCATGCAACAGTTGCCCTGCCTGAAACAACTTGCTTTCCTGTTGATAGCTGTGAGTATCTCATACTCGTCATGCAAGTTGTATGAAGCTCCTGACTGCTTGCTGATGTACAGAAACGTCAGCAACACCGGCACTGGTTACTGGGCGAGTAACAATGTCACCCGCCGCAGAGCTCGCTTGAGTCGGGGAGCCACGCGGAATAGACTTTGCACAGGAATGCAAAAAGTATGCCATATTGCCATGCATGTGAACACTTTCTGGGCTTTGTTTGATGCAGGCAAGCTCAGCTTGAGCTAAGCGGCCTTCAAGGGACCGACGGCATCCGGACACCAGTGACCATCCACGATCCTAGCTTTACTTGCTAATGCACAGCTCCTGCAGCATATGTTGACACACGATGCTCATGATCCTGATGCAATGCTAGATGAACTAGTCATAGGTGACAACTAAGCCGCACCTGAGGGTCAATGGTACAGTGCTGGAACGACGACTGCAATACACCCGAGATTTGTGTCAGCAGATCCACTCAGAATGCAGGTGCTATGGGCTAAGCGCAGCGCACCAAGCCTGGAAGCACAACAGAACCCAGTTGCTGGCAAGTAATCACGGCTGTCTCACTTGACAGTGCATACACACGAGCATGAAACCCCCTTGTTCACAAACAGTGACCAACACAGGTTCTAGCCCTCGAATGCAGTGCAGCTGCAAGAACACAAAGGGTGTGCAACCCTCCTACTTACTGCTTATGATCCTAGTATCAAAGCATCATAGAAGCATACACAGGACATAATGCATGAAGGCACAACAAAATCATGTATTGTGCAACTAGTATGTAGAGGACGTGTGGTCCACTACTTGGAAAGCAAGCTACTATACAGCAAGCAGCACCTGAAACGATCAACATACAATATTTGAAACAGGGCCTATGCATAGCTGCAGACCACCTACACACTGTGCAGCTGTCTCTGGCTGTAATGCCTGGGGAGCTGGCAGTGCCAGCTGCTACAATGCACTCCCATCCTTCTTGATACAACATTGTCCCGCCTCAACAGTCATACAATAAGCTGCCTATGTCAGCAACACACACCCACCCCCTGGTAATATGTAACGGTAGTAACATGAGCAGTACTAATATGTGAGATACATGGTTAGTAGTTTCTGCTCTTGATGCACCTGACGATGTGTCCACGATACTGCTGCTATCGATGAACCGACCAGGTATGCTTATCTTATTTTATAGAATGAGGATATCCTTCCAGCTGCTGATAGCAGCAGTGCTCAACAGACAGCAGCACTGGCTCAGAGCACCCAACGCAAATACTTATTACTGTTGCACACCCGTACTATGCAGTACATCATACAGACTAGCCAACCTAGAGGCCCTAAGCTACGACGGTTGCCCAAACATTGTTGACTTGAGATGCTGCTCAAAACCAACAGCTCACCCTACAGGCATGTACACATCAAGGACTACTGCCAAAGCAGAGTGGACTCGTACTATACATCACAAGCAATACCAAGTGATCAGGTAAGCTACATACCGCCAACTCTACACAGGACAACCAGGCAAGCTGGAAACAACAGACGATAGCTAAAGTCCAACAGCCAGCTGATTGCACAGAAGCCAGGAGCGCCAGAAGTATGCCATGCTTATGACCACAAGATATACAGTCTACAGACTGATACAATCCAAACCAAACCGAAAACAGACAGAGTCATGGGCTACATGCTCAGTACTCCGGTTCACAGTCCTGAGTCACTTGGTCACTTGAACCAGCCAAACATCTGATACCTTTGTGATGCCTTGTAGCCTCATCACACATGCTGCCAGTGCAACTTGCTTGGGCATATTCGGCCAAAAGCTGCACCACAGGATGGACAGTGTTGTCCAGAAAAGACGCTCACCAACAGTGCAAGCTGCACCCTGCCGCAGAAACGATTCATCAGACCGAAACATCCTGTGCATGCACAAGACGCCCAGTTCAGCGATATTGAGGTCTCCCTCAGCAGCTTGTGAAAGGTTGCCATGACACTTGAGCACGATCGGTACCATGTGTGGCCTCATCAGCTGGTTTGTAAAGAAAGCATGTCCAGCGAAATGCAGTGGGCTGCAGTGGGCCGGGATCACAAGTCAGCTGCTGAATTGCTGCCTATGCCTCAATTGGACATTTTGAACCCGGCACAAGTGCACAACTACACAACAGGTCACTGCCAGTTGTGAACGATACATGTCAAGGTACATGCAGTCGGACGCTTCGATGATTCAAACAACATCAATCACGCAATGCGATGTGTATACTCAACGATACAACAGCAACTGCTGAGCTCAACACAGCAGTGAGTACAAGGCTTACGCACCCTGTGAATGTGCGCTAGTTACCAATCACATGCGCGCACAGGGATGCAACTCGCAGCCTGATGGCAGCTCCAGCTGCATCGTGCAAGCTTCTGTGCACCAGTAATTGCCACAGTTCTCAAAGCAAGCAAAGCAGCGACACAACAAGATAGCCACATAACTTCATGCAGCCATGCGCATGCTTTGCCTTTCCTCTCATGCGGGGCTGTCAGGTCGTTCTTACGACAGTACAACATGCTTCACTGCAAACACGTCTGTGAAGCAACCTCCTCTGACCAAAACACGTGGCAAGTTCCATTCCACAAGTAAGCACTCCACAAGCAATGCAACAGACCATTGGGGAGACAACAAAGGTATTTGAGCACCGTGCACAATCGAGCTACACAACTGTGATGATACAAGTGTCTTGTGCTGAGAGCAACACTTTTAGACGTCAGTTGCCCGAGTTCAACCCCTGCACACCAATCTAATGCAGGCCAGGCACACCACCTGAGGGTAACAAAACCAAACAACAACAGTGATGTATCAGTGAGCAATCAGGATACCATTAAGATCATATGCTGCGGCACCAGGCATGCATATACTAATTGAGGAGACAACCAGCAACAGAGCCCACGTGCTGTCGCATATCCCAACCTCAACCTGGCTGCCCTTCAACTGTCAGCAGCCCTGTGCAACAGGGTTCTAGTGATGTCAACAGTAACTGCTTTCAGAATGCAGCTGCAATACAGACTTTGTTTGATCAGCACAACATCACATATCCGCGGTCTGGCAGTCAATGTCGTGCATTTCAAGCTTCAATGGACCAGCGATGTCACAGCAGTGCCGTTCAATTGCTGCGCCTGTTCATGAAACAAACACTTATAGCTTACTTATGGGCCAGGTCGTTAGTAGCAGCACCAGAAGCCAGAAACGCACACAATGGCAATACACCCAGGTGTGGATCACCACCTTGTGTGCATTTCTGTCAATGTCTCAAGCCCTACAGCCGTTCCTAAACTTCAGCGCACTCTGCAAATGTTCTAGTGATCTTGATCAGGTGCACGTGTGCCCACCACCAAGAAAGAACAGTGCCGGCTGACAGACAGAACCCACCAAGATATACAAGCAAGGTACAGGAATGCAGTACATAAACGTTCCTAAGGCTCCATAACATGTATGGTGTACCTGTTCCTCGCAACTTGCAACTCTGAGGGTGTCAGCATATATGCATACCTGTGGATTGGCAGACTTGTGCTCATAAGCAGCACCTTAACTACCAGCACCCACCTAGCAAGCATACACCCCAGTCCATCATCCATACTAGACGACCAACTATCCCTCAACCAAGAACCAGAGGCGAAGAGCTGCCGCTCACGAGCGTACTATGAATGTTTCCAATATACTGGCCCGGACCCTGTGTCGAGTCTTCACCAACATAGTAGCTAGCACTCTCAGCCTCTTTGTACAGCGCAGACTGCAACCACTGGCCCTGCCGGCCAGCAGACTGATTGTCCTGAGGGGAGCCATCACCTGACTGTTGACCTGCTGCATCAACACTGGTAATGTGGCAACTCAAGGCACTGCTTGTACCAGTGTACCCAGGCAACCTGTTACCTGCAGAACAAACTGCTGGTGCTGATGCCGCCTCAGCAACTGCTGCTTGCGTCAGACATGCGGTAACAGTCAAAGGTGCTGTGCTGCGCTGGCGCTGCAACTCCTGCTGTTGCAGAGTCTGCTGGTGCTCTTGATCCCAAAGCTGCTTGTCAACTGCTGTTGGCAGTGTGTCAGAGGTATCCTCTACACTTGGCAACCTTTGTGGTGCAGATGCCCTGCAAAACATTAAATTTGAACAGCAGTCAGCCAGTGCAGGAAAATAACACTCAATGCAACAGCAGAGTGCAGCAAGATTATCCACTGCTGAAGTTCACCAAACCAGTGAATGCAGCAAAGTGCAATGACTGGAAAGTACTTGTGCTTCCATCTACCTGTAGTGTGGGGCTGTGATCATACTGCTTGGAAGGCTGTTTTGATGCATCAATACTGCACTGTCAGGTACGGTGTGCAACAGACCACCATCAGCAGCTGCAGCATTGTTTGTGAGGCGAGCCTTCATTCGCTCAAGCTCTTGCATGATCTGCTCAAAGCTAGGCCTGCACAAAGTGCAAAGGGCAAGCAATGCAGGCAAGCCTGTCAGATATGCCAGCAACAACGCAAACCATATAGCCATACCCAACTGCCTAACAGCCTCTGGTGGACGTGTGCCTACAAACACCCATGCTCACATTTGCAATGCATTCTGCTCAGTACTGGGTGATGACAACCACACCAACAAAGGGGTAAGAAACACAACAAGCTGTTTATGCAATTCGCAGCTGTGGTATACATACCTAATGACAGGGTCAGTCTCCCAACAGCGACACGCTAGGAACTGGTAGTCAAAAGGCGTGTCGGCAGGAAACTCAGGCCTCAAACCCTGCTTGGTGATCTTGTGACCCAGCAGAGCTCTTGGTATGCCCTTGTACGCCTGCTCTCCAGTGTACAGCTCCCAAAGCAGAATGCCATAAGCAAAGACGTCACTAGCTCGACTAACTTGGCCATGCACAAGTGTCTCTGGGGCCATGTGCGTCATAGTGCCCTGCAACAACCAACACACATCAATGAGGGCAGGAGCATTCACTGGCTATTTCGGGTTCCAAGCACTCAGAATGCCTGGTGGGCACGAGCAAACCTTTCCGGATGTCAACAGTAGAGCTGGCGCCGTTTCTACAGTGGTATACAGTAGAGCACAGACACTATGACCCTGCAGTTTGCTGAATGTTGAGCCAGACACGAAGGAGCCTGCCAAGGCATGCCACCACCCATATGTACCAACAAATCACTCTCTGAACACACCTGGAAAGCATTACTGACGTGTGTGGAGTGGGGGTCTATCATCATGCTGAGTCCAAAATCAGCGACCTTGGCAGTAAAGCCTCTCGTGGAGTGTGCATCACTCCTCAGCAATACATTCCTGGCCTTGAGATCAGAATGCAATATGTTGTGTGTATGCAGATGGGCCATGGCACGAGCGACGTCAAGGGCAGTGTCAACAACGGGCATCATCAGCAGGGAGCCATCAGGCGACCTACAGCAGCAACCATTCTAGTTGCTTGGATGAACGATGCAAGGTTCCTCAGAAGCCCAAGATGTTGCCACATGCATGCAATGCAACTCCTCTAATCATGGCCACTCGACAAGGGAAACCAAAGTCTCAATGTACCTTGCAGGGTGGTACCAACAGCTGCTTGACAGCAACTGTACAGTGAAACAGCAATAGCCAGTTAAGACACCGTACCTGAACTTTCCCTGACGCAGAGAATCTTTCAAGCTCCCAAGATCACAGAACTCTTGGACCAGGCGAACTTCCCAACTGAAGGCACCTGTCGGCACACAAAGGCAAGAGGCAACAGGCTTAGCCAATTGCACATCAACCCAGCAGCATGTTGTTGTGCACTGCACTGTGCAAGATGTTGCTGGCACTGACATAACAGCGTGGTCCTTACCTGCGCCATTGTCGTCCTTGTCACTCTCATTTGAGTTCCTGGCTCCCACTTCGTGCCCCCAGCTGAATGTACTGTCATGCATGCTGGCTGCAGGACCAGAAGCATGAGACCTGTCACTAAGACCAGTGTTGGACCTCACAGGCTCCACAGTGTAGGTGAATGTCTGCACAACGTTGGGATGGCTGAGACTGGAAGAGATAGCTGTTTCCATGACTGCCATCTTCTCACGCTTCTCCTTCCCTGTCATGTAGCTGGGTAACACCATGATCTTCACCGCAACGACTGTGCCCTTCCAGGTTGCTTTGAACACCTACAAAGATCAGTCACAGCGCATCTCAGGAATGTCTATGCCATGGCAATCATTGATAGCCCTGGAGGACCCTACAGCACTTTGCAGTGGCTTCGCCCCATGCTGGCAGCATTGACAGACGACCGCAATGACCATACCTTGCCATAGCTGCCTTCACCCAGCACGGACTGCAGCACCAATTCATCAGGCTCATTGGCTGTCTTCCTGAGCACCAGGCTCTTGCAGGCTTGTACAATGTCCTGACTAGGCCCAGACTTCTGCCGCTTGTCCTTTTCCATACTGCTGACAGCCCTTGCATCTAGGATGATATCCCCAGTGCCAGATGCACCGACTGCAGCAACAAGGCCTGCAAGACTGCCATTCCCATCGCTTTCATTGGAGAAGCGTCCAGCAGCATCGGCAAAAACAAGCGGTGGAACATCTGCGCCTTTGCCGTCATGGCCTGCAAGTTTGCTGCTCTGGCGCGTGCGCATGCGCCTCTTGCGGGCATACAAGAAGGCAGCAACAGCTCCAGCCACTAACACAGCAACAACAGCAACCACGATACCAGCGGTCGCTGCTTTACTAAGAGACTGGCTGTCAGCTGCTGCATCCCACATCAGGCTGACATCTAAGAAAGACTCGACGCCATCAGCACCTCCACTAGCTGCACTTCTATTCAGGTAGAGTCCACGCAGCAGCAAGTGTGTGGGTGTAACCAAGCTCATGTTGAGGGGGTTGTCATCCAGGTTGTTGACGCCCAACATGTTTGCCATTTGCTGCCGACCCATATCGTTTGACCACATGCCAGTGCCCATGGAGGCAACTATGACCAAGTCCTGCAGCACCACAGGCAGCGAACAATGTAGCTTCTTGTCATCGACACATATGCAGCAGTATCAGATTTACCACACCGATGGTGCTGCTGTGCGGTGAGAAGTTCATAGGCACAACAAGGCTTCACTCACTAGGCAGAACCATCTGTGAACAATCACCCAGACTCTTTCAGCTGTATCTCATGGTAAAGGTTAACACGACTCACCTCATACTCCACTGAGCCGATGCCTGCTGGCTGCAGGGCACTAACGACCTGTCCAACAGATGCAGGGCCATCATATTTCCATCCAATGCCCTTCATGACCACGTCGCCCTCGAAGATGGCTGTACCAGTGATCAGTACCGCATCTTGATTGTAGCTCCAGTCGATGGTGTAGACACCGCCAGGATGACACGAACGTACTTCTACAATCCTGCAATATCCATTAAACATCAACTGCCTCAGTCGACTGCAGAATAGCTGGATTGTGCCAGGGACACAAAACAGGCCAAGCCACGAAAAAGTAGACTACAGGTAAGGCTGAGGTCTCAATGCGACACCAGAATAGATGAACTGCAGCGCTGTGGTGGCTTGGGGTAAGACTTTGACTATACCTGTCAACCTTGACCTGCTCATGGCTCATTCTCGGCACTTGGACATCACTTGCAAGCCGGATATAGCGTGCAGTGGTGTTGGCCAGCTGCTCGATAAGCTGCTGTCCAGTGGTGACTACACTGTAGCTGTCAGGTGTCTCCACAGAACCCTGAAGACACAGTCGCAGCAGTGCAGTAGTCAGCACCCTGCTACCATGCAGCTCATACCGTATCTGATCACTTAACACAGGCCCACAGCACACTCATCACCCTCTGCTGTATTGGCTACTAGCATAGCTGCACTCACTGTCAACCAACTTTGTACGACACGATGGTGGCAATTGTGGTTGATCAGCGAACAACCCACTCAGACTACACTTCCACAACCAAGCCCCTTTCAACACGACAACAAGCTGTACCAGCAGTTGCCACAGTGTGCTACAAGTACAAGCAGCAATGGCCCACAATAAGATGGGTTGACCAGAGGTGCATAGGCTGCATACCTGAGTGTAAGCAGCATTGAAACAGTCCATAGGCTTATACTTGCGCACTGTAACGTTGAAGAACTGCCAGCTTGCCATGCCGTTGTTGCCCAACTTGTCCAACAAAGAAGTGCCACCTACTCTCTGCACCAGCCACCGCTGTTGCTGCAACTGCCAGCGCTTGATTGTGAAGCTAGCAGCACCAGGCGCTGGTGGAGCTCCTTCATAAGTGGGCTGTAGGTTGGGTGTTTCAACAGCAGATGTTGACCCACGGGGTAGCTCATTGAGCGCCCTGCAGAACGGAGCAACACACCAAAACATCCAGTACCACTGCTGCAATACACACTTGCCTCTCTACTGCACTCATGCACACGACGTGTTGACTGTGGGATGCACAGCAGACATGGAAGAACTCACTGCTTACTCTGTTCTGCATGTACTCAGATCCAAACTGCCATAACATATTGTGAGGCAAATCAATACCAGTGAGTGTCCTGCACCAACTCACCCGATAAGCTCATTCATGTCCTGCACCTGCACCACACTGTCCAGCAGGACGATTGTTCCAGTGCCCATTGGCTTGAAGGTTGACAGCAGCAATGGGATGTGGCTAGGCCAGTCCTTCTTGTCTTGGCTCTTGCTGCCCTGCAGTACACTAGAAGAGCAGCTTATTGAACTGGCATACAGTCCGAGGAAGCTGGCAGGCAGCACAGGTCAACAATGCTGTGAATGCCGTTAACGGCTGCCACTGCCCAACATGATGGGATGTTGCTGCCGCACGCTCTGCCTTGCTGTCACGTGTCATAGCACACACCTGGATGATCAGTTTCCTAAACGTCAAGCTACCGCCTGTTGTCACCACCACACTGTTGGTGATATTGTCCAAGTCCATGGTACGCATGGTGCCTGGGCATGACATGTACTGCACAGTGCGGTTTACCACTGCAGGGTTCCTATAGCTGTTCACCAGGCGGTCAAAGCCAATGTCATGGAACACAACCACCTTGTCCACCCAGGGATTCTTCAGGGAATCCTTGAAGGAGTAAGGGCTGCAGGAAGCACAGAGGCATCAATGAGGGAGGTTTGTGTGCTGTAGGCACATGTCATGGCAGGGGCCAGCACACATGCATGATCTGTTGCAATACCGTCACTATACCGTCCACGCAGTGGACAGGATGCTCAGTGAGCTGCAGAGTAAGCTGTTATGCTGCAGCTGCATAGGTGATGCAACCAACACGGGAATCAAATGGCCTGAAACACTACAGAGTGGCAGAGACTGCTGACAGAACGAACTATTGACTGACAGACCCAGGTAGTGCTGATGCAATATAGTGCAGCTTCTGTTGAACAGGGAACTTGTTGTCTGCTGATAAGCATACAGCATAGTCCAACTCTCTCTGCTGATGCTTACCAGTAGACCAGCGTTGTGTCAAACTGCTGGTTGGTGAGACAGCCGTTGACATCTACCGGCATATAGCAATCTGCCACTGTAGCTGTGCCATCAACAGCAAAGTTCTTGACGTTGTAAACCTGCGGCTGCTCAAACTGCAAGGGCTCTCTTACGCCGATTGACCATATGTCATTGACTGCTGCCTGGGCCCAGAAGGTGCCTGGTGCGCTGTACACCCAGAACATCTCTGGATCCCAGTGCATAACCACAAGATTGTAGGTCACTTGCCCTCCAGTGCTTCTGACAAAGGGTACGGGGCTCTTCATGAAGTCTAATGCTGTGTTGCCAAGAGCTGCTCTAGTGTGAGGTATAAAGTTCTTGAAGAACAGCCGGTTGAAAGTGATAATTGCGCCTGGACCTGCTACCACAAAGGGCTTTTGTGGTGCTGTGCCAGAGTTGCACGCATCATCACACCAGTTGAGCATAGCCCGGAAGGGGCTGGTGATCAGCAACTGCCTGTTCACTACTGCTGTGCCAAGACTGCTGTCCAGAATGAACGGCTTCATGATTGCGACCTGCTGTACGCTGGAGTCCTCAAGTGCTCTCAAAAAATCCTTGTGGGTCGTAACAGAGGCGACGTTCTGCCCGCATACAAGCTGTACCACGGAGAGTAGCAGAACAATCAAACGGGCCAGCCAGAAACCGTGGCCCTCCCAGCTACGAGCTACGGACATCAGAGTCCTTGTGTTCAGTATCAACAAGCCAGTATCTGTGCTGTTGACTGCTTGCAATACGCTGTCTGCTGTTGTTCAGTGACAGCAAGCGGAAGTTCCACCAACTCACTGCACCGGGTGGCAGCAGACAACTTGCATCCTCAAACACGTATCTATTGTCAATATTCTGTTGCGGGCTGCATATCGCGAACACCTTTCTCAATCATGCCATGCATGTCTGCTATGAAACATCGCACAACGTGTATAGCACGAGTTCAATACTATTGTTGACTCTGATGTGCGTAGGCTCCATCCGCGCTCTGCGCTGCCTGTATTGCTGTCCCTGACGTTTCGTCTATAAACTATAGCGGAATGCCGTTTCAGTCTGCCATGAGGCAGTGCCAAAACAATTCTTGCCTCTCCAACAACTTATGATCAAAGGTGCACTGAGCGTATGACTTGACAGCCGGCCCATGCAGTTTTCTGGTACCCGCAGTGACGGCCCGCTGATGAATATCGCACGAAAAAGAATTCCTGAACCCGCGTCGTAGCAACATATGTGTTGCTGCATTGTCGGATGGTATTCGTAGCGCGTGCTAGCCACATATCCCTGCCAGAACTCATTTGGACTTGGGCGACTAGCTTTATAGGTCGGCATGGGGGGTTTCGCACAGGCTGCGGTGCAAAGACCGCTGCTGCAGAGCAACGCGTTGTGTTGATGTAGCAAGATATGTACGTGTTGCTGCACCACCACGTGTGGCAAAGGGACCCTGCATAAAGTCACACTGCAACTTACAGTTGTGCGGCCTCCAGGTGGCCACTGACACATCCAAGGATAAGACGTTATTGCTAGCCTTGCAGTTTGACTTTCAGCGGATGCTCCGAGGAATCTACAACTCGCTACAACAAGGCTTGCACGACATCACTACTACTGCTACTGGTGGGCCTCTGAGAGTTTGACTCACTGGTGACTCCAGGCAGTATATATATAATTTTACTCTAAAAGCAGAGATGTATATGGCTCGCCCGGTGGACCTTCATTTGAAAGCCCATCTAATCAAGCAAGTGAACATGGCATGTGAAAAAGACAGAATCGACATGCAAGCAAGCAGCTGTGCTGCAAAACATGCACTGGGGCCGCCACCCAGAGCCGTGTCATCGAGAAAACATGGCATGTATGAGACAAAGGGCGGGCAGGTGTCACAGGAAACAACACACGCTGGATCAGGGCCTCATGTCCAAGTATTGTATGTTCAATCCATAGTGGCCGTATGAGGCTGCTATGTCACCACACAGTCCACTTGAGCAGGGTTACTCGTCCTGTCTCTTACATTCTTTCTATGACCAGAGATCAGATGCCACGTATGTCTCCCCGCGTGAAGCAACCCAGCCGGCAACAGACAGTATAACCAAAAACAACCTCCACCAAGCAAAGACCAGCCTCCAACAGAACACTTCTGAACACCCTGTGGGTCTACCAACTTGCCACAGTAAGAAACCCTGTCAAGCGCAACATAGCCCATGCAGCATAGATTGATTATGTTGGACATGCTCGACACCGATGCCGCATGTGTGCCGGTTGGACCTTCAAGGTGGCACTGGGGTCAACATCTGGAGCCTTGCGAGAATGCAAATGAAGGACACATGAACACGTGTTCTAACTGAACCAGTCGGTTGTCATGGCCCTGAAACTGCAGGCTGCTTGCAGCATCAGCACAGATGCCACAGTCAAGTTGACGCAGGCATCACCATAACCTGCAGGGCTGATGCTAAGCTCATCTTGAAGGACCTTGCAAGTGGGCACCACCCATATGTCGAGTTGAATACTGATAAAGAACCCTACAAAACCATGTACCACTATCAGTCAGTGAGATACATACAGAACAAGCACTCGTATTGTGTCAGCCAAACCCTGATGAGACAGGAATCACAAAACAGAGTGGCATAGCATGCGCAGATAGAACCGCAGCATGGTGTCATTATGCGATTGTACAGACAACTGTGTAGAGCCAGAAGTGCATGAACATAATCAAAGGCACCGTGGCACTCGCTGCTGTCTACAGATAATGTGATCGATAGATAGAAGCTGAAACAACAAAGCTTGCGGAGGTTATCGATGCAGACTATCAGGACTCGGTGCATGGCAAGCAACTAATACCTCAACCACTCAGGTCATGTCCAGGCATCCCTTGAGCTTTGTTAGCTTCAGCACGATGAACTTGTCGATGTGTCTGCATCACGTACACGTACTGTAACATATGCTGTCCAGGTGAGAATCTCATAGTTGAGTTCAAATATGCTTCTTTAGGAAGTTGGCTCCGGTCTGGAATGCATTGGTGGCAGCTGCTGTGACGGCAGCTTCAGAACCACCACGCATGGCAAAGCCATGAGGCATCTTGGGGTAGAAGGTCATGCTAGCATCCAGACCCTTGGCCCTCTTGCCGTCAATAATATTCTTGAACTGCAGACCAGCACAACAATCCCAGTCACACATCATATGCCAGTCAACATGCAGCACCGCTTCTGTGAACAACATGTGCAACTTCAACAGGCAGTATGCTTGCGCTGGCAGTACTCAGCTGGTACTGTATATACTTACGCTCATCTTGACACTGTGAACCTAAATCAAAGGCACTCCTATGTCTCACCTCACTGTATGTAGTAGTGTTGATTTGATTGTCCAGTGCAGGGTCTGACTGCAGGAACAGGATGGGAGCGCTGATGGCTTCTATGTCAGCCTTGGTGAGCAAAGAACCATGGTAAACAACCGCAGCATTGACAGCTGGTGTCTTGCCACCAGCAAGCAGGACTGCATACAAACCTCCCCAGCAGAAACTGCAGCACCAAGGTGGCAACGCACAGAAGTCAACTTTGCATCCAACTCGTTGCAGCTACCAAGCTGTCAAGACCTGGTTGCTGTACCATTTCTGCAGATAGCTGCTTGTTGCATGTAATATGGTGCAGCACCAGAGTTGCAAGGTGATTCCCAACTGCCTGCCTTGCTCAGGGTCAGCAAACCAATCTGAACCAGCTGGCTCAGGATGCCACAAGCAGCTGCAGGACTGGTTTGAATGGGATGCTGAATGTACGTACATGAGTGGCTGCTAGAGTGAAGCTTACTCATGGCGTCAACACGGCATAACGATGATTATCAAGTGTGTCTCACCCTTGTGCCCCGACCTTCTTTACTGATGGATACTGCTTGCGGATGTCAGCCAGTATGTCTGCACTCTCCTTCATCACTTGCTCACGAGGATACAATGCACGCCTAGCAACAGGATCCCGGTGTTTGTGTGTTCAGCAAGAAATATAGAGCTCATGAGTAAGCACACACCAGCGTGTGGCTAGTGGTGGCAACAGAAAGCCGCAGGTACGTCGCATAGCTTGCTTCAGTACTTGAGGCAGCGGCTGCAGCTAATGCACAGCAGTCTATGCATGATGCTGCGAGCTGCACACCACCCGTCAGTGACAGGCTGTTGCATCAGACTATTCTGCATACTCACCATGCTGGGAAGGACTCAGCAGTATCCGTCTTCTTGCGGGGATTGCCCTTGAAGTAGTCTGGAACAACTGCAAGGAAACCCTGCAAGTAGGGAAGAGGATAATGCTAAGCACTGTACTGCGGCTGCTGGCAGGACAAAACACAGTGATGAATGGGCGGAGATCGGACAAAACGTGATGCACTGCATAGCATCATGCGAACACTGTCGACAGCTGCACAGGATGGTTGGCGTAAAAGCTGTGCAGTACGCAAGGATGCAGCCCCATTCTTGGACAAGCTAGGCCACTGCAGCAGCTGCCTTGTACTGCCGGCTAGTGACCATGTGGATTGATCCGAGACCTGCTGCCATCATGGAGTATAACACAAAGCAGAACGTCAGGGTATCAATGCTGAATCAGGTTGTGTACAAACAGTGGGCCTGGCCAGTCAATTGGTGATCACTGATCATGCCAAGGGTGAGACGTACCTGATGGGCCAGGTGATCAGCCCACAGCCTGACATTGTCATTCTTGTAGCCGTAGATGTCAGTAATCACAAGGACTGCTGCACTGTATGGCTTCTTGGGAACAGCGACGTATGCATCCAGACCACCTGCAATCAACATCAGAACACAGCAGGTATATGGATGAGGCCAGTGCCTGATACCTCCCTGATGAAGTGGTCAAGATCGTGAGGAGGGATGCAGATGGTGCTCAGTGAGCTAGTCAGACTGCTGATGCCTTTTGCGACCGTATGGCTTATGGCACTCAGCGGGTTGGAGAATGCTCGCCGCAGGCGCTGTGTAACTCCACCAGTTCTGTGGTGGTCAAGGATCTGCCAAATTGGCTGTCGCTGTGTCTGGTCGGTCTCAAAAGCAACTCTCGTCTACGTTATTGCATGTATTGTGACCTTGCAACGTGCGATGCACAGTCTATGCTCGCAGAGTACGCTCAGGTGACCAGTGCGAACAGTGAGTCATGGCCATGATCGCACGAGAGGCAAGCTCAAACCCACACAGATCAATACCACAACAATAACAGAAGCATCCAAGGCCGTTTGCAAGGCACATGGGCTCACCTAACTTCCTCTCAATGCCAGTTCCTTTCCCACTCCAACTTAGAGTTCCTACTGCAGACCCATTGGCGGAGTGTGTCCGTGCGAACGCCTTTACAAGCTTGTCAGACGGCCCAGGGGCTGCAGTACTAAGGGCAAACAAAGATGCTGCTGCCAGCAGCAACGCAAGCATCCCAACTGACCGATGCATCTTCAGCAGGTGTGCCAGGTGTAGGTTAATGTCAAAAAAGTTGCTGCGCTGTACACTGCTGATGAGGCCGAGCTTGTATGGTGTGCTGTAAATGCGCTCGGAAGACTCACAGACAGTCCAAGGACGGGACCTCGACGAGTTGCTTCCCGCAGCAGGCGTCTCACACGTTCTTGCAGTCTATGATATGTGTAAGATTGAAATATGTTTCATGCTGTATGCTGGCAAACCTAGTTTGGATGGTTGAAACTTCACCCATCAGCAAACTTTCTCACGAAACCGTCGCACAAATCTTTATATCAAGCTTCTGATATGTTCTTGAGCTTTCTGAGCAACGTCATGCACTGTGAACAGTGTGAATCAGGCAGTCCTTGAACATTTGAGAGCGGTCACAGTATCTGTTGCCCTCCAGCAAGAGTTGTCCGTCGACCTGGTGTAGCCTGTGCAATCAACATGGTTGTCAGAGGCCCAAAGCTCGAGCACTGGAAGTCAGCTGTTGTGGATGATCAGTCCGTGCCGCCCATACAGCCTGGAGAGCACATGACTGTGGGTCAGGTGGGTTGGGCACCTGCTGTCCTGTTGTTGGGTGACTATCGTGCGGAACAGCTGCCAAGTCCGTTTTCACACACTTCACAACAAGGTATCCTATATCACTTACTGGTTTGGCGAGTCAGCTGTGCTCTTGATTGCAGGAGGGTACTGCAAGTTCAAATTGTGATGCATCAGATGTCGCAGATGCATCTCCAGTGGTCATGTTGCCGTCTCGCGCGCACACAAGCTGTGACTGATAGATAACCACAAGGTTATGGACCATGACTGGTACTATGTGGATGCGGTACAACCCATCTGCACTGTATGCTGTGAGTCAAAGCTTGTGACCAGATGACCGTGTTTCTGTTGCTTCAGGTGCGGCACCCAGAAATGAAGGATCACTTCAAAACTGAGTTCGAAAAGTGGCATTTTCAAACCAAGACCGAGATGAACCAACTCTATAAGCAGCAGGGACGAAAGAAGAAGCAGCCAGGGCGCAAGGCCAAGAATGCTTATGTGTATGATGATGACGCCCCGTGTGCACCATGGCTCATTCAGTGTCTGTCAACAGCGACCCTGACAAGTCACAAGGAGATCACTGAATTTCAGCAAAGCAT
>JARWLF010001715.1:0-11166 GCA_029853055.1 Scenedesmus sp. KT-U | reverse complement strand
AAGATGCGAGTTGACATGCGCTCACCAAAAGATACCAAGCTGTCCTTGGCACGAGGGGTCAAGTCCTGCAAACATGCATGCATTCGTCATGAGCATTTCACACCACCCTACTGCTGCTCAGTGCTTCATGCGAAAATACCCACACAACACACTGCCCAGATAAGCTCACCCTGCAACACAGTGCTTGAAGACACAGCGTGTTGCTGCTGCTGTACACCAGCTGTGTGTCAGCCCTACCTGCATGATGCAGATGCCAATCAGCAACTGCTGCAAGTTGTTGACCAGCGTCTCAATCTCATCCTTGACAGAGTCTTCCACGCCCAAAGTTTCACAAGTCTGCAGGTGCAGGTCACGGATGGCCCTGCATTTGATAGCAACGCAGCAGCAGGATGAGCCACCAAGCTTATATATAGATATTATATACTTCTGCATGCTTGCAGCTGCTTACAAGCTGACTAACAGGAAGCACCTGTTGTATACTTTGTGTGGTACCACGCAAGGGCCAACTCAGATGCTGAAGCTCATCACTCCAGGCAGTGCTCAATGCTGCTGTCAACACTCAGATAAATATTAGTAACCTGCAATATGCTGTCTGTGCCAAGCCCTATGCTGCTGGTCTTATCCTACGCCCTGTAACTTCATTGAAGCGAAGCTGCTTTTCATACTGTGCTGGATCAAGCTGGCTATAGGTGCGTCAGTGAACACTATGAGACTGATCAATCGGCAGTGAGCTTACTTAAGAGGAGCCAGGTTTGGGATCATGTCAACAGATGAGCTGAGGGCAAGCTCCCCACACTCCAACAACATGTTGGTGGTCTGCAGGAATGATAACATACAAACCATTGTTACAGAGGTGTACTGATTTGGACCCAGATAGGGTAAAAGCAGACTGCTTGCCAGCGAGACAGCTTTTGATGCCGATGCTGTGAGCTCAGAAACTGGTGCAAATGGAAGAGGTTTGGATCGACAAGTAGTGTAAGTAGGCTCCTAATGAGCTGCAGGAAAACCAGCAGCTGCAACACTGTTCTATGCAGGCGGTGCAGGAGGCTGAGTGTTGGATGCTGCTTGTTTGAGCAGCATGTAGCTTGACTGCCACGTCAAACGTCTCTTGTCACATGGTGTTCATTAAAGCACAGCTCAGCAGCATCAGCCCTGATGCTTGCAGCTGCTCAAGATGTCAAGCTCACCTTGCCCATTGCTGACAAGACAACACATGGCAGGTTCTCCTGGAAACTGCAGATGATGTCTGCAACCTCGCGCATGCGCTCACCATCCCGCACAGATGAGCCACCGAACTTATATACGACATTGATCTGTGTTGGCAGGTACAACAGCACCATGAGAAGGTAACCTCCACAACTACGATGCTTTGTGCACCAGCTGTACAAGGCTAGTCATTCAACTGCTAGCCATTCAACAATACATCAGACCCAATCATTTGGTGGCCCCCACTTGCGCTGCCAGAAGATCAACCTGTCGTTGCCCACTGAACACGCCCAGATGCACAACCGCTGACTTCGTTGATTACCTGGTCTAGATGCTGGCCGGGAGCCTTTAAGCCAAGAACCGTATTGCTGGATGAAGCTGAAACAACTACGCTCCTTGCTTTGGCTACGCTCAACCGCCGAGGCAGAGCGGGAGCAAAATGCAGAACAGAAGCAGTGGGTTTGACAGTTGAGACCCTTGCGGGGCGTGCACACACGTTATTAGTACGTGTATTCTGCACCTGTGCTACTCGTGTATTTGGGAGATTGCCAACTAACAGCTGCATTTTGAGCAGTGCTAAACACAGCCGTCAATGCAGGCAAACTAGCTCTCCAGACGGGAGAGTCCTGAGAAAAGACGTGTTGTGCAACAAGAGCTTTGATGGGTATCTCACGTGTCCAGAAGCGTGTGTTGCGTGGCGCCTACATGGCTATCGGCAGTGTTAGAACCTGCTTGTGCGCACGTGCTCCGTAAGGAAGCGTAATCAGCAGATGCGCAAGATGCTCTTGGAAGGTGCTTCTGACCAACTTTGTCAGGAACTTCAGCTATTTTCTGCGTGCCATGGTGATGTTCCACTATTCTGCTTGTACTGCTCACGTCACAACAAACTTCCAATAGCCCTGTACCGCTAGTGAGACTGTGGTGCGATGCATAGATTGCTACAAGACAGATCATCTATCAGAATCGCAGTCAGCTCAAGGAGAGTGCTCACTGTCGCGCGAGGGCAGGAGTGCCTTTCAAGCTGAAGGGAGCTTTGCTTCAGGCTCCGCGGCAGGAACAGGCTGTAAGTAGACGGTTGACATGGACAATTTCCATACAAATTATGCGGTGCTGCACTCAACCACGCCCTGAATGAGTTCGGTCAGAAGAAGCAAGGAAGCAGGAACTGCATCAAGGGTCAGGGCCTGCAAATCTGCTGCCTATGCCTGATATACTACACCCACACATGTAGCTATCACTGCCGCAGTTGTCAAATCAAGAAGTGCCTGTCAACAAGTGTCTTCCTTGATAGGTTGTTTTCGCCCCAGTGCCGCCTGATCAACACAACTATCCGCTGCACTATGAGTGTGATGAACCCAGCCTGCGCAGCATTGCCTAGTGTCATGTACAAGCTGCCGAACAGCAGCGCTTCAAATACATACAGCCGCAGCTCCTGGCCAAAGAATATCGTGCTTGCAAAGCTGTTGTGGAAGTCGTGTTGTAGGACAGTTGAATGGGCTGCTGATTGGGGTGGCATGTGGAAGAGCCGCTGCCAATAAGTCGGTATGATCACCTGCACAGAAAGCAGCAGTGGATCAGAGCATTGTCATGGTGACCTACAACGGAGAACCCCCTATTTAAGGGCATTCAGTGAGCGGCACACGCACACAGGGCAGTCAGCAACACATGCAGCAGTGGTTGAGCCCCCTGGCATCTTGCAGCCTGCAGTACAAAGGAGACTGCTGCAACAAGCCTGGACAGTGCTCAGCGAAAGGTCTTTTCAACTTACTTGTGTCATATGATTCCTCTCCACCTCGTCTAAGACTTGTCTGAAAGCTTCAGCTATTGCTGTAGAAGCATGAATAGCACTTCCCTTGGGCCGGCTGGGACCCCGCACAGCAGATGTCACAGCCCCCCTGTTGGCACGCTGTTCTTGTGCTGCCTGCAAGCCAGAGTATTCTGTATCAGGCCCCACTCAGGCTGTACACCTGATAGTTTGCACGGGGGTCACTGCCTCTAGCTGAAGGGAACTGTCATGTGACCAATGGCAAAATAGCAGAGCACTTGCCAGGCACATGCCTGCAGAAGATGCTTAACTCGAAAACGCTATATATATCCTGCACTAGACTGCTCATGCCCCAAAGACAGTTCAACAACTGCTTGAGCTCGTGGGGAGAAGACAAAGCAAGACTGATGCCGTGTCCTACCTGTTCCACTTGTGACAGCAGCTGGTTTTCATACTTCCTCCTAAGCTCTGGTGACATGTACATCAGGAACGTCTGATTGTCATTGAGTGCAGCTGCATCAGGTCCAGAGGCCAGGAGGTTTCCAGTGATGCTGGCAACACTGCCAGAGTAGCCCGATATGAATCCTCTGCCAGCTACTAGTCCTTGCTCCTCTCGTAGCAGGCTGCCATTCAGCTCCTCAAGGGTGGTATCTGCAGCAGCAGCAACAACTTGTTGGCCAAGATAGCTCAGCGTGCATAGCTGTATGCAAGAAGAGGCTTGAGAACTAGGAGAGGGGGAGAGTCCAGCACCTACCAACCTTAGCCAGAGAGAGGGAGAGAGAGAGAGAGAGACTACACTCAGTGCTTTGTAGCACAGGCGTAAGTTGAAGGAAAAGACGTGTGTGGCTGTCGGGAGCCTTAGCCAAGCCTCGTCACCACTGTTCATCTGCTCAGAGCTCCATCTGAGCGCCAAGTGCCAATAGAGCCATCTTACCTGAGTGGTGCATCTGATTTCTGCCATGCACATAGTACCCGCTGTGCCTGTCATCCAGAATGATGGCTGAGGTATTGGCCAGGAACAACAAATCAATGAAGCCATGTAAGGGGTGTCCTGCAAACCGGTGCACAAACAGGGTCTTCCACAACACCTGCAGGACAGCAGCAGCGGAGGCTCCATATTGAGAACATGTCGGTTGACAGTACTGTTGGCCGAGCAATCAACTGCACTCAACCCGCCAACTGAACTACATGCCACATTGTGCAGGGTGTGCTACGTATCAAATCGCCGTGCAAAGCCTCTATCTGACCTGGGGATGACAACTCAAGATGCACAGCTGCATGCTTCAGCAGATACACTATGTTCCAAGCATCACAGACGACACCTTGCACTTGCTTACCTGGGCAACACCGAGTATGAAGAACCATACTGCTGCAACACTAAACCTCAGCAACATGCTCTGTTGTATGTTCTGGTAGATGCTGTAATCATTGTTATCTGGATTGATGTAAGCAGCTGCCTTCATATTGGCTCCTTCGATGATGAACACCTACAGAAGCAGAATGCACACCGGTTGGCAAGATGTACTCTAATGTGGGAGCTGCCCTGCTGGCGTAGGCACAAGCTGTGCTACTTTATGTCAGACACAGTCCTCACCAAGGGCACCCTGAGGCTGCAAGGACAACTTGGTCTCAGCAATGGCCTAGTTGTAGTTGTAGCCATGTAGTGGGTCTGTATAGAAAGACTGGTCAAAACTGGGTCTAGTACTGTGGCTGCAGTCTTACCATGGCTATCAGAGTTAAGTTTGGGTATGTCAGTCGGCTTGTCTGCAACTCATTCCATTCGTTGGCAACTAGCAGGCCCCGCCAAGCACTGATGGGGCCAGGCTCCTCTCGGCCGCCACCTTTAGCCAGGATACGTCTGGGCTTCTCCCAGTCCAGGAAGAATATGTCAACACTGGGGTAGCAAACAGACAGCAGCAGTAGACTGAATATTCAACATAGCAAACATGGTTTGCAGTGCGCAACGTGGGTTTCTGGTACGTCTCATGCAATGTGATGGCTCACTGACGACTTCCACATCCAGCAATCACTAGCAAACTTGACGGTTGGTAAGTGCTCACCTTATCTGGTCATACAACGTCTTAACTAGGCCCAAGCTTTGGCCCACCATTGCAAGCACTACAGTCACTGAAAAGTTGTACAGCTGAGAATCTGGCAGCATCTGCAGCAAAACACCCTCCTGCAGCTTGATGAGAATCAGCCAGTACAATGACACCTGCAGGACACCACAGCAGGATCAAGCTACCAGGCTACATATCAGGTGATCACAGTACTGGGGTGACCAGTACAGCATGCAGTCACCAATCGCTGCAGCTGGCAATTCCGGTCGGCTACGAGTTGGAACGCAATCAAAGGAAAAGCGTGTAATATGCTGATGTCAAAGAGTGCACATGCACACAGCACATGCTCACCAGGAACAGAACTGCCACAAGCGTCCCTGAGAACACATCGGCAGCAGACACTGCCGCAAACAACAGCAGCTCCAAATCCATAGGTGCATTTGCCTTCTTGCGCATGTACTGAGTGACCCTCAACACCCAGAGTGGCCCTCCCACAATAACCAATAACACAATCATCATGGTCTGCCAGGAGTACCAGAAAGCTCCGGTGAGCTGAGGTGGATTGGTGTATGTTACACTGAAGGTGGCTGGAAGGGATGGGGCGTTGGTGGTGATGCGCAGCGCAGAGTACCTGAGAGGGTGGATGTGTTGTGTTGTCAATAGCAGCCAAGCGGGCAGAATGGTGTACATGCATGTGACCAAGCTGACAGTTTCTGACATAGCACGCTGACTAGGCTGGAAAAGCCTGCTGAATTAGGTCTATATGGCAAGTCGGCTTTGCCAAAGCGGCTTAGCAGCAGGCTGTACTGTATGAGGGCGCACATGAAGCCGAGTAGTAATAGAGCCACTCACTCTATGGTAAGCACTGGTGGGAAGATTCTGTTGCGTGCATCTGGCTGTATCTGAACCAGGAGGCTAATTGTTGATGGGAACACAGCTGCTTGACTGCTGCTGTCATGGGATGGTGCTGTGCTCCTGGATAGCTGAGTATCAATGTAGAAGAAGCGACGTACATGTCCAGTCTGCATGCCAACCATCATCGCAGCAGAGTGTCAAACACTTCATTACATGGGAGCTGAATGTGCGAAGCAAATATCGCAGGCCACATGCTGGCAAGCTTGGCTGTTCACCTCGTGTACAGACAGCTGCATGCCAGCGTAAGCAGTAACAGACTGTATCTTGGCACAGCAGATTTGCCATCAAGTGTGCAGATTCACCTCTTGGTTGCTGTTTGACCTCGCATCCTGCTTGTTGAGCAGCTTGATGGGCACAGGATACAGAGTACCATCGTCCTGCAGTGTCAGACAGCTTTCAGCTACTTGGCTGCGCAACAGATGCCGCTACAAGGTAGAAGCAGACGACGCATTTCAATCAGTCATGCAAGCATACCTGCATGTTTCGTGTGTGATGGTGTGCATATCTCCAATTTGATCACTATGTGATCATCATCCCACCTGAACCAGATAAGGGTCATAGAAGCGAGGGCCATTGCTACTGTAGTCTGTCTGTGCCAGGATTGATGTCAGATCTATACTGCAGCTGCTGGCGTAGTTGACCCCAAACCTGCACAACATCACACAACAGCAGGTTTTCAGAGCTTGAAATAGTGCATCAAGTAGACACGTTTTGAACCCTTTCAGCAGCACATCGGCAAGGAGGTACAGCTTCAACAGTGCTGCACGTCTCTTGAGGTAAAGATGACAACACGCATTTACAGTGAGTCCTGTCAGAGGCCTGAGCAACTGGTGACATATATACCTTGTCCACTTCGAGGCCTCCTGAACTCTTGCTCCACAGACCTGGAACTGCAGTGTCCAATTGTGCAGGCCCAGCCAAGTCCCATTGATGTCATAGGCTGATAGCACAAACTGCAGAGGTGCTGCTGATGTGCGCATCGACACCCTGCACAAGGTTGCATGGCACATCCCTGATCCTGCAAATGCTGTGTGTATCACTGCAGACGACTGGATATCATGTGTCAAGCGGTCTCATGGCAACCTCTGCTTGTAAAGCATTTCTGAAGCTGAAGGTATACGTTCAAGGCTGTTTCCATATTGAATGTCAAGGATCATGCCTGTGCTGCTGGCAAGATTTGAACCCACTTACTCTAAATCAACATCAGTTGTCTGCAAGTAAGTTGACCCCTGGACATAGTACAGCCAAGGTAATGCCCCAGTTGCCGGTCGTGGTGACACTGCAGCGTTACTGCTGCCTGCTGGTCTGCTGCTGCCACCTGCTGCGGCTGCAACTAGCTCATCATATATCCGGCATGCAGCTGCGTCCCTGGAGCATGATCAAGTGCAGCACACTGTTGGCACAGAATGCCAAGAGCTCAAGTGTATAAGCAAGACACCCCAGCAGGCCTATGGATAGTGCTCTCATGCAAGCTGGCTGGATGCCAGTAGCATCAACCCTCTATGTATATCAACATGACCCCCTGTCATACCAGCTGCGGCATATTGGCTTCTCTGGTGTGTACTTCTTGCTACACTTACTGGCTGTACATCTGAAGCACACACAGATTCGCCACGGCATTGCATGCTGCCCGGTTGGAAGCATCCATACACGCTCGTGCTGAGGGGCCCTGCCATCTGACCAAGGGTAGCGACTGTGGGATGGTGTAAGCCCTAGCGCTACCTGAGGGTTCAAGTACATCCTGGACAACAACCTGCAAGCAAGCAACCGTCGATGCTGTTGCCTTCTGTCGGCTTATGCTCAAGCACTCCCTCAAACTACTCATAGCATCACTGTTGTGAGCAACTGCCACATTGACACACCAACCCAAGTCAGAAACATCACCTGTGTTGCTGTGGCAGAAGAGATTGCAGCTCCCTTGGCATTGAGTGCGCTAAGCACGTATGCAAGATCACTCTCAGCTGTCTGCACAGGCCCTGAAGGTGGTATGCAGCTGTTGCTGGCGCTGTCTGGTGTTGTGCCTGCTGGGCAGTCCAAGCACCGTTTGTACTCTCTGCCACTGTCTTGCATGTTGCTGAGTACGCTGGTGTTTGTCATGCTGGTACAGCTGCATACGCCTGCTGCGGACAATGCTGCTGGCGTCCAAGCTGCTGTCATGGAGAAGCCATTGCCAAAGCTCGAGTCATTCCCAGTGGTGGAGTCACATGAGACACAACTGAGCTGATCAGCTGCTGGAAAGAACCCTAAAGCCTGCAATACAAATGTAAGCAAACAAGGGATGATAGGTTAATCGAGCGTACAGCTTTGCTGAATTGACCGGAGTAGACTGTGCAGCCCCATCAGGACTGTATCGGCATGATCAGCTCACCTGCTCACAGTCTTGACACGTCATAGACGATATATCGAAGAACTGACGAGTTGATTTGCAAGGAAATGTTGCCGACACACTCAGCGACAGTTCTTGACACATGACAGTGCTGACACAAGAAGCCAGCAGCACAGACATCCACAATCGCACGTCCATGTTGGCGAACTGCTGCAAATCAGCGTCAGTGTACTACATCAGATGTATGTAATGTCTTTAGCCAGAATCAGCGGCAGAATCACGCTGCTATGCAGCGTTCTCAGCCACGTTACGACATGGGGACCATGCTACACTTCAATGCCGTTATTAGGCTTAACAAGCACGATATCCCGCATTATCACCGTTCAAGACTGTTTGCTTCCCGCCCGTAGCGATCATCGATGGGAGTCAAACATTGTGACCGACTCTGTACATCCCATCGTCAGCGTCGCTCGAATGGGGCCAGTTTTGGCCTGTGCATAGCGCCGTACCAAAGGAGTATTATAGTGCGGGTCAACTGCAGACTTCTCAGGCATCTGCACTCCTTCCAGCAATATGAACAACACAACAACAGCAGAAGGCAACATGACGACTGCGCACATCGATGCTTGCGGTGCTGAAGCTGTATACCAGCAACATTTACGTGTATACCGTTATACATTGACACTCCACCACAGGCGATGATATGAGCAAGCAGCCACATCAGAGCACATGCTGATGCAAACAGTTGCAGACAGCTACGTAGCTGTCCCTGGGAACCAACAGTACCGAAACAGGCTATGGAACTCGCGTGAAGCAGAAAGCAACCCTACTGTCAACACATAACACCAGAAGTACCGTAGTGGACACACACGGTTCTTGTCATGCCTGCGTGACTGCACAGATGCTATTACGGACTGCACCTGCTCAATGTCTGGCAGACACCTTTGATTGCACCAGTATTCCCTCTCCTATGACATGGACATGCAAAGCACGAGCGTGCTTGCTGCGCTATCTGCAACAGTACAAAGTGGTACATGGTTGGCTGATAACACTGGACCAACACTGTAGCAAACACAAGTCAGCAACTGCCAGATAAGAGGAGGGCTAGGCAGGTTCTCTTGCCATCAACAGCAGCTTGGTGGTCAAAGCTGCATTTTGAATACCACCCGCCTTGAGTGTTGAATTCTGTAGGTGTTCCTGATGCTGTGTGACGTGATGCTGCTGTACAATAGCATGACCATCGGCAGTCCCAACCAGGGGGTTGAATTACTGATGATGTTGTTCCGAGGCATCACCTGAAGCACCATCAAGACACATGCGACCATGACATTGCATACACACATACTGCTGTCTGCCTGGTGCCCGAATGTGTGTTTTGCACACAGCACATGGTCAGCCACAGCTAGCAGGTCAACCTTCCTCTGATTACTGACCAGTGGTCAGCAGAGTCTGATGGCTTGTAGCCATGTCAGACGCATGAACAAAATCGTCTAACAATGCTCTCCTTGATGTTGATGTTATGATGTCTGTCCGCGGTCATGTCGTGCAGACTTGTCAGCGTAACCAGCAGGCTGCAGCTCACTCTTGTACCCTGTCAGTAGTGTGCATTGACAAGCACGCTGCTATGTGCGTCTCATCCCTACACATTCACCGTTTATCGATGTGAATAGCCGCATTGTCTGCGCTTGGTGTTCAAAGCAAGCAACTAGCTTGCAGGAAGCAGTTGATGTTGCGTGCTATCGATGAGCTGCCTGCCAGCCATACAAGGACTTGCAGCTGATATACTTTGAGAGGTACCAATTATTTGATCCAGGCATGAGGGAGAAAAAGTTGCTGTTGCTGGGAACCTGATTCCCAGCTCACCAAGGGCGTCAAGGGTCTATGCCTGACAGCATAATTGAGTTCTACCCAAGCATACGGACAGATGGGAATGCTTCAGTTGTGCGTAGAGTCTCGACACAACCAAGGGACCTCGGCAGCGTCAGCTTGGTTTGGTTATACTGTCTGTTGGGGATTGCACAGGTAAGGTATGTTTGTGTCGGGCTATCGTCGCCATTAGGTTCATCAGCTTGATTCATATACGGGTCTTTCAGTGTCACCTGTGCTAACAGAGCACCCTCGCAGCGTATGAAGCATCTAGCACAGGAACAATGGGTGTTCAAGCACACCACACTGTTTGCATATATATGCTGACCAGGACTCCCATGTGTTACTGCAGATTGCCATGGCCGTCGCAACAGCTGTTGTGGCAGGCGTTCACCTGAAGCCACAGCAGATGTGTGAGATGGCTGACAGCCCAGCACATGAGCACAGCGTCTGCTACCTCACATATGTTGCATGTGGGTTAACGTTTCCTTTCTCTCTTGGCGTCATAATAACAGAGGTATGTTGGATGCGAGTTCAAACAAAGCACAAAGCTAGCATGTGTAGCCTGAATGCTGGTGATTCTGGGAGCTCTGGCAGCAACCGAGCAGCCGCTGTAGTGGGCAGCATGTCCTGCATACAGCAGCCTACCAAGCTGCATAATAGAACCACACCCTCAATGGTTTCAGCATCACGCAGAACTGTGTTCGAAGCTGCGGCACCCTGTTTCTGTGGCCTAGATCTAGCTTCCAATCGTGTATTGCATCCTGCCCTGCAGGCCTTGCCAACACACCTGGTTTCAACTGGGTTCCGCAACAGTGTCCCTCTGATCCTGGAGCTGATCGGTTGCATCATCTGGGGAGTGCAAGCAGCTACATTGCGCAGGAACCAGCAAGCAGCGCTCGTACTGCCGGGTGCTGCATGGCAAGATACTGTCGTGGTAAGTTGTGCTTTGCTATAGCTGTGTGAGGCATCTTGAAGATACAGTTCTCCTGCAGCTTTTCTTGCAATAATATGCAGCACAGTATGTA
>JARWLF010001714.1:0-13772 GCA_029853055.1 Scenedesmus sp. KT-U | reverse complement strand
AGCTGCCTTGCGTCGGTGCTGCAGTAAAACCGGGCCGCGGTTTTACTGCTGGTCTGCTAGAGTCGTTGATGCTCATTCGTGACAAGCATACTTTGTCTACAGGTAAGCTTAGGACAAAGTATGAAACTTATGGATTCACAGGACACAAGCAGACCTATACATGTATAACGATGCATCTGCTGTTGATGCTGCTTGTTCTCTCGTAATGGTGCTTGAGCTGCTGATCTGAAGTACTCAATACCTTGAATAGCAACATGCATCTGGAGCAGCATGCCATCAACTGCAAAGTGCATCATGCAGGTCCAGTGCAAGAGGCTGATGCATCAACGCAACTCACCGCACAGCCCTATGCAAAACAACACCAGCCGTGCCGTACGCGTTGCTGCATAATTGCAGCCCACTGGTGCTGCCTTGTACGCATTAAAGCCGCTGAAGAGTTCAAGAGGCTCAATGTAAGGAGACTGTGAGATGATTACAGCAGGAGCACCTGCTGCTCATAGCCTGAGACACTGCTACGATGCTGCTACTCAATTGCTCGAATTTCCATGTTTGAAACCACCACACATGCCATGCTCAGTGAAGGCAGTGGAGGGCACAGTGATTGGCATGCACGTATGCATGGAGGGTTGAGAACCTTGACGAGCATAGTGCTGAAAGCACTTTGCATCCATTGTCCGTTATTGAAGTGAGGCGCTGGGCCGATGGCAGTACTCCTATGGCTGATGGGTACTTTATATATAGTGATTGGCATGCGCACTGCAAGTGCTGAGCGCAGGTGACACTCAAACCCATAGTGTGCGGTTATCGGCAGGTCATGAATAGTAAGAAGGCCATACAAACAGCAACAACAGCAGTGTTTCCGGCAGTGGCAGTAGTACAGGGTTTGGAGTCACTCACCTTTGAAGATATCACTGGGCTCAAAGTGAGCCTGCCAGATGATCTGCTGCCGCCATTGACAGCTGCCGCTGGAGGAACCCACGTCAGCAGTTTGAAGGTGTTGGATGTGTCTGCTAGGCAAAGAGATGGAGGGTAGCAGCAATAAGGAGCTGCTACAGAGCAGCATACCATCTCTTGATATCATCTGGATGGTTACCCAGCATTATCAAGGTGGACAGCCAAGACTCAGAGCTGTGTACTTCATGTCCTGGAGTTCCTGTTATGTAAACAATGTGATGCTGGGATCCTTTGTTTTGTTTGCAGCATGAGCCCTGCAGCAGCATACACAGAATGCCTAGTGACATACCAGGCATTAGCGGTACTGCTTCTGCTGCAGCCTCGATCCTATCGTTATGGCTTTGCACCAAAGCAACACACACATACAGTGACACATATCTTCATTGGACCCAGATGGTTATGATGTTTTTGATTGCAGGCAGTGCTGAACAGTTTGCAGACTGGCACCAAGCCACTGTACCGTAAACCTGCCAGAATGAATGAATGAATGAATGAATCTACGCCGAGCTCCTTTACATGAGGCGCCCGCGTAATTTGAGGAAGGAATTGTGCGTGGCGTAAACCTGCCAGAACATATTGCAAACCACATTGCAAGGTTTTACCTTCCAGCTATGTAGAGTGTCCTCATAGAACCTGCAGCTGGTCCAGCAGCAGATTGATGTGCCTTGATGCGGATGCAGCAGTATAATACTACTTGGCAAGCATACTCACCAGAATTTTGAGCGGTTTGATGATTGTCGCATAGCTCCTGCCGTGCCATCAGAAAGCAGCATCAATTGTTGCACTTCTGTCTGTCATCGGCAGCTGCATAACACCACTTGAGCATCAAGAGTGCTGTTGGTATCTTGATAGCCCACAGCAGCAGCAATACAGGGATGAGGGGCACGCAGCACAGACAGTGAGAGACCACCGCCTTGTCTGGCAAAAAGTTGATATTGGCGCACTTTCAGAGTGCAAAAAGTCCTTTGGACCGAACCATCTTGAAAAGGCAAGCTGTCAGTAGGATTTTTTGATGAAGTGCCAACCTGGAGCTGCAGTGTGTCGCCACTTGTTGTAAGCTGCAGTGTAATACGATGAATACACCGACGTTTGATGCAACCAGAACCTCGACAATGCGGGATCTGTCATCTGCTTGTCGAACTGCAGACTTGACCTTGGACGCGTCCGTACTGCGTGTGGGTCGACCCGGACGCTATGACTTCAGCGAAGGCCCAACATGGTCAGGCCTGTAGTTGTTTCTTGCAAGACTAGCTTTCCTACTCTACCTATGTTTTGTTTATAACTGCGACGAGGGACAGATCATACAACAACCAAGCTCCATCTCGCTAGAGGTAGCCACATAGTGCACACTGCATGCCAGATGGTTGCACCCCTCAACCTGCAAATGACGCTGCTTGTTGGGTGTTCGCAGGCCACCGGTGCTTTGCTCGCGTGTCCTCGCAATGACTCTGCTTGCGGAGTTGCCACGTTCCGATTATCAGGTGCGTCTGTCCTGTAGATTGTAGTCTTACGGCTTTTGACGGCTTCTTCACGCGCCTCGTCAGCCTTGTTGCGAAGCTGTTGCACTCTGAAATGTTGGATGCTGCATTGTCCACAGTACAGCAGTTCACAGCCAACTAGGTTGAGGAGAATGTCAAAGAGCAGTTGGGATTGAGCTGACAGACCGACTATTGACAGAGCAAATGACTGTCGTAGCAGACATTTGGAAGATGGACAACTGCATACGAAAAAGCTGATGCAGCCCCATCTTCCCAACAGCAGCCTGCCTGGCATCAGCAAGGGCCGGCCCAGAACACAGCTCAGAACACAGCTAATAACAACATTGCTTGCTCTACTTGCAGGCCATCCTGCATTACCTGGACCCACATGACTACACCAGCTTGCGACAGGTCAGCCACGCAGTCTGCAAGCTCACTAGTCAACATCAGCTTGGCGCTGACAGACAGCAGCAGTGTAGATCAGCTGCGCCAGTGGGACCAAGCAACAAAGCAGCTGCAGCACGTCCCCAGCATCCATGTTCACATTGCAGGACACATCTCAGCAGAGATATTTGACCTGGCCATGCAGCTGCTGTCGAAGCGCCACCAGATGGAGCTGCATCTGCTGCAAGCACGGCTATGCGGCCTCGATTGCAGCATACCGTCACTGCAGCCACTAGCACATGTTGCGTCTCAGTTGACGAGCTTGGTTATCAGGTCGGTAACTTATAAATCCCCTTGCAGCTGCATGGAACAGCTAGCAGCAGCAGCGCCAAATGGAGACTGGGACCTGCACAGCTTGGTGCTGGGGCCCTTTCGTGACATTAAAGATGGGTGGTTCGAGTATGTAGACACACTTAAGCAGCTGAATGCAGCATTCCCCAAGCTGCGGAACCTGGTCGTGAGTGTCCCCATTCATGACTCTTGACCTGGAGCCAGTAGTCCCTTTAGACTGGGATGTAAGTGAACAGCAAGTGCAGTTGCGCTCTGCAATCACATCAGTGGCAGCATTAGTCAATGCGGTGTTGCTGCTGGACAGCTTGGAGGCGCTGAGTATGTTTTATTTGTTTGATATCTGGGTGTATCATTCAGCAATGAGGTTGCAAGCAGCAACTGCAGCATCCGCTGACGGAGAAGCAAAAGCTGTGCTCCGCTTGGGACCACTGGATCCTGCGTTGGCACAATTAGAAGCAGATACTACTGAGGACTTGGGTGCTCTCCTCCATGGTGGCCCTCTGCCCTCTGTTGCAGCAGCGACTGAGGCCTTTGCAACACTTGATGAGTGTGGCCGCTGGCTGCTGCAGCAACACCCCAAGTTGAGGAAGCTGCAGATCCAGACTGACAGGGGTTGGATGATGTCATGGAAGCATCAGGAACAGAACCAGCCGGGGAAGCTCTCTC
Source organism: Scenedesmus sp. KT-U (assembly GCA_029853055.1). NCBI lineage: Eukaryota > Viridiplantae > Chlorophyta > Chlorophyceae > Sphaeropleales > Scenedesmaceae > Scenedesmus > Scenedesmus sp. KT-U. The sequence continues at coordinate 9,939 of JARWLF010001714.1, read as the reverse complement.
ACAGCAGCTCAGCAGTAGCATTGCCCGACAGCAGCGATATGTGGTCTGTAGATGCTGCACAGTTCATGTGGCAGTCGGCAGCATACAAGGCTGATTGGAGCATCGTCAGCCAGGGCCCCTTTACACATCCCTGGTCACAGTACTTCTTTCATCACCTCTCAATCTACAGCTCTGTCCCAGCTCCAGACCTGATGCGCAACATCAAGTGCTGCAGCCTGGGGCTGATTCACAATGAGGTGGAGTCGCTGGTTGAAGTACTGGGGCTGAGTCACAATGAGGTGGAGTCGCTGGTTGAAGTACTGGGTGACTTGATCTCAGAAAATAGAAGGTGAACTCAGAACGCTTCTTATTCAGAACTAGTATTGGCATAGTGGTGAACTGCCTGTGACAGTCATTGCGTAGTGCCACTGTGAACTGGCAGTTCCTGTGACACCATCATCAGGCTACTGGCGTGGTTGTCAGTGTTTAAGCTCCTCAGTCCTCTTGATTGACTGCATAACAAGCTTCACAGGTTTCAGATGCCAGTTGGTGCACAGTAATGATTCAGGATCGGCTGGATGTATACAGCCTTGTGCATTCAAAGCCAGTTGCGTCTTGATTTCACAACAGCAGCCAGACTTGTCACAAATAGTGCTGACCACAAACTCTATGTATTGCAGGTGGCTTTGCTGTTTGATATTCGCCGCATCTCACAACCAGATATCAGTCTGTGGCGCTCAAGATTAGCAGCGACCGCAGCAGCAGCAGCACAAGTGCCAGGCCTGGAAGTATTTCATTTTGAGATCCCAAATGCCGTGCTCAGCGGTGTGTATGCACCAGAGGATCTGCTTCTGCCACTCACTGCTGCTGCTGGGGGACCTGGCAGCAACCTTAAGAACTTGAGGCTGGCAGCTGACTTTCACAAGGGCATGCCAGCAGCAGAATTGCCTGCTTCAGAACCTCTCGAGTGGAGTGTGTCACATAGTAGCGCCTCCTCAAGACCAGCACTGCCCACACTAATTCAGCGGATCAAGGACCTGCACATCGCTCCAGCATCACTGTCAGAGAGCAGCATCACCAGCCTTGTACAGTATGGCTGGTCTTCAACATTTGATAGACTGACACATGCTGCTGATGGGATCACCCACTGGCAGGCCACGGCAGCAGCAGAAGATAGCAGTGCCAGTGCTGAGAGCCACAGCAGTAGTGCACGAGAGGTACAGAGCAGCAGCTGCAGCATGTTGAGGCTGTTGTGGCAACGCCTGTCAACCCTAGCAGCAGGGAAAAGGTTAAACGGTTGTCAAAAACAGCGCCTGCAACAGCAAAGTACCACAGCAGAGCTGCAAGCCATGGTGTACAGACAGAAGCTGGCAGCAGCAGCAATATGTCTTGGAAGTGGATGGCACTACATCTTGCAGCAGTTTGACTGTCTGCAGGAGCTTTATCTAATCGACAATGCCAATTATGGGCACATGGATGTTTTGGTAGACTGCCTGCCAACCAGTTTAAAGGTGCTTAGAGGCAAGAGGCTGAAGATCACGTCTCCAGCCGCGGCTGTTGCACCAGCTGCCTGTGGCGCAGAGACAGTTTCGATTGTACAATCAGTCAGTCAGCAGCCACATCTCCATGTGCTGACTCTGCAGACATGTCAGCTAAGCAGCCCAGACATTCTTGCCAGTGATCAACTCACTAAGCTTACAGTTGAAGAGGTGCAGTGGTTGGGAGGCTGGGATGCTGCTGCAGCAGCATGGCCCAATGTAGAGGAGCTGCGGTGGCGTCAGTGCCATAATGACAAAGCGCGATCCATGTTGATGTTGTACCACGCACGTAACAACCTGCCAGCCAATGAAGATACTTTTGATATTCCTGCATTGCTGCAAGGCATATCTGCAGAATTCAATCACCTCAGGGTACTGCGTGTTGCACGTCTTCCTGAGGAGTGCTTCTCACCTCAGGTCTTGCAGCCAGTGGTGGCACACCTAAGAAACATCAAGCACCTGGACATCGGCATTTCATATTCCAGAGGGCGCAACAGCAGCAACACAGAGCATGCTTCGGAGGTTACAGCAGTGCAGCAGTGGCTGCATCAGCAGCTGCCGTATGCCTTCATATAGTGAAGCTGCTGTCTGGCCTTGTCAGGCCAAGATGAGCAGCTCATCAGCAGTCTGGTCCCGGCTCCATCTGGCGATCTTCCTCAGCTTTTAGCCTGCAGTGAAGTCAGCTTCATACAAGGCTCTGCAATCGACAACACATGCCTGCAGTGGGCTGCAGTGGGCTGCCATGCGGCCGCTGTAACGGAACATTTTGCACCTCTGCGACAGGCAGTGCATCTGTTAACAGCCTCAGCTGGAGGGTGGGTTGGCACTGCCAAGCAGAAAGAACACGATTAAGTGTCACGTGGCGGCCACAGCATGCGGGTGATCTATGTAGTAGGCGCATCAGCATAGCCAGTTGGGCATAAGCTGGAGGGCAGCTGTACCAGTTGTGAAGGTACGAGCTTTAGACAGTGATGCAGTTCTATCCTGAGGCTTGCAATGGTGTTGTTGCATGGCACATGTATGGTATGGTACGATACAGCCTGGGAATCAGGTCCTCAAGGTTGCTCCTGCAGCTGTGAGAGACGGGACACCGGGGAACAGCATGTCGGCACTGATCAATCATCATGATGATAAAATCAAGCTGGGCGACTCAGCAAGCTGGGCGACTGGGTCCTGCAGCTGCTGGCACATGACAGCAGCAACAGCGATAGCAAAAGAGCAGCCCACAACTTGAGTCCCTGAATAACAGCCAGTACTACTACACCGGGTGGCAGCTGAAGCAACTGCGGTCCCATCGAAAACAACAGCCAACACGCTGCGAAGCTGCTGGGCTGCCGCCGGATGTAAGGATGTAAAAATGTATTTTTGCGCAAACGGGGCATGCCCCGGGGGTATCGGTTGGATTGCCACTGCAAGGTGTATCGTACTGCACAGTGTGCATAAGATGTGTGTCTTGCAGTTATCACTCAATGCTGCAATGTTGCAAAGACAAATACAAAGTTGGTCTTGTGCATCAGCATGCAGGTATTGTGCATTTCCACAGCTTGTGGTAGTCATCTAGCCAATCATTGTGTAGCTTTGCCCAGTATCACTTGTTGCTGCAGACGAGAGTCATGAAAACTTCCTTGTCATGTGAACCAGTCAGTTGCCCAAAGCAATACCAGTCATTGGCAATCGAGCAGTTGTTGATCAGTCTGGTGTATTTGATCCCCAGAACCTGTCACTTATCAGCTTGTGAGCTTGTACATTGCGACAGTTTTATGTTCTTGTGTTGCACTAGCTGCAGTGTCAATGTTTGTTGTTGCTTGCTGTTATACTAGTGGTAGTGTGCTGCTGCTGCAGTACTTGCGGTTGTTCCATGACAACAGTTTGTTTGCTGTTGTAGCTGTTTTGCTTACACTGCATCATTCATCTGCCCATTGCCAATTTCCGGGAGTTTTATAGGTAGGTGAAGACAGAATATGTGGGGTGATGACCTAGTTGGCCCTTGCCACGTGCCAAATCTGGCACTGGAAGTTCCTTCCAGCCTCCGCTGCTCCAGTATATGTGTGCTGCCATCCATCTGTAGTCTAGGTTCAGAACCCATTCGAGACAACTCCTCTGAGCCTCAGCATTAGGTCGCAGCTGGTTGTGCTATTTAAGCTGTGCGTACTATCCCAGTGTGAGCCAGTCTGTGGTGCTACATATGTGTATCAACTATCAGCACTGTGGTGTGGTTGGTATCGTCGGAGTGTACACCTATGTAGTCACTACCGGGTACAACATGCCATGAAGCAGATACCTACATCTCTCTCCCTCTTTCCCTACCAATATATACATACTTATACGTGCATACATGAGAAGTCACTGGCATCTCCTTGCTACTTGATAGCACCTAGATTCACATGTTTGTTGGCAAGTTTCTGTTGCTCTTGTGCCAGCTGCAGCTGATCAACTGCATCATGATGCAGTTGCACTAGCTGCTGTCTGATTCTGCTCAGCGCCTGCTGTCTAATGAGCCATCTGGCCTATGTCTGATGTGATGACAAACAGTGTGGTATGTGTTTGTGGGATTGTGGGTGGTCTGTTTGCAAGTTTGTGCATCTGAAAACAAGAGCTGTCAAGCACCAAGTTGGTACTTGGTTTGAACGGTTACCGAGTCGTGTTGAGTCCTCAGATTGTTGCAGATCTGCTGATTGGTGCAGATTGATTGGCGATCGTGAGTGTTTGTGGCAATGATGTTGCAATCATGCAGCACCGACTACTCCCTTGTCTTTGCAGCCTGTCATGCTGGGCAGTTGCTGCAAGTCCCTATTGAGGCTGTTGAATCAACACAACAGGCTTCTCAGTGATGCCTCCTGTCTGATGGCTCAAGCACCATCATGCCTAGTAAGCACTCAACCAGCCAATCAAAACTGCCACCTGCTGTGTTGATGCATGCAGAACGCTGCATGGACTTCAAGTTTGTGAGTATGCTCTGATTTGCCAAAAGCAAGAGCATGCATACCGTCGCTGACTGTCGCCTCTTCGTGTTGTCAAGTGACGGTCTCTCACTATGACATGTATGTATAGGCATTTATGTATGCCGCTGCTTTGTTGACTACTTCATGCATATGGAGGCTTCCGTGTAGCATCAAGTAGGTTAGGTACACACTTGTTGCCCCTTGCTGAGATGTTGATCCATATGTATACTACTTCATGCATGCCTGCACTTCAAAGTCTGTTGCTTTGTCTAAGATTCTTGTCAGATGACGTGTATCAGCCTTTACGTTCAACGGCCTTGCTTCTTTGAGGGCCTTTGAGAGTTGCCAACATGCCAACATCTTCTGGTTTTGTCACAACAGTACAGTTGGAACCGTCAAGTTTCCGAGACCTTTGTGGTGAGGTTTCCAAAGTCTCAAAAAAAAAAAAAAGTTGACCGGTAAGTCAGGCCTATCATTGTCGTTGGGGTGCTGAGGTCAGGTTGTCTGGGACATGCAGATGTGTTAGAAATGCCCAGTATCGTACAGTGGTTGTCTGTTATACATGGAGAGGGTGATTCCTACTACTGTTCTGCATCTGACACTTCAGTTGGTCAGATAACCTGCTGTAACATGCCTTGTTTCATATTCAATGTTGCCCAACCAGTTGATGATGCAAAGACTCCGAAGTTCGTGCTGTTTGGCAGCAGCTTAGAAAGCAGAAAGTAAACCTACTCGAGCCGTTTGGCCCTTGGGTATCTATGCCCCTGAGTCACTCAAGAAGGCATTCACAGCAGACCTGACCAACAATCTCTCAGAGACTGCACATAAGCAGCTTGTTGCCTGGGGGCAGATCAGGCACTTGTCAAATTCAAGGTAGCATCGCATGGGCAGTGCGCACTAGTACTGCGCAGTACTGCGCTACAGAACACGGATACTTCAAGAGCACTCAAAAACTTGAGGGTGCATCACGCGATTTATAGCTCAGGTGCGTCAATGCTGGTTTACTGAGGGGAATAGGTTGGAGAGCTAGCCTTGGACGTACCCGTAATGACCGTTAGGTCATGGAGGGATTAGGGGGGAAAGATGTAACGTTGCCGCTTGTAACTGCTGTCGCTGTGTCGCTGTGCTGTCGCCGTGATGTGGCGACGGAGTAGCCGCGGACTTCTTGGACGGGTATTGTTGGACTTTGGATCACTGGATGGACCTTGGATATCTGGGCTACTGCTGGCGTGTGGTGGTAAGTGTTATATTGTCTGTTGCGCTTCTTCTGTCGCTGGCTCGGATATATATAGTGTACGTGTTGTTGTACTAGTACTATTCAGCGTGCGCTGGTTTTTTGTCACATATTGCTGCAGCTGTCGCGCTTGTATTTTGCGGATTCGATCGTTTGGAGTTGTTGCGATCTAGCCACTCGAGCCTTGCGTATGTCATTGCATCTGCTGTCCTCTGGCGGTTGTTTGTATCTGTGCAGATATCAGGTAAGAGCATACATTGTCGGTTCATTGTGTGTTGACAACTGTTCGAAGTGTGTTGCTTGCAGTGTTTTGAATCACCTTCGAAGTATTACCTGCATTATCGATGATCGTGAATCTAGCTCAGCAATTCTGTAACAAATTCGGCTCTTGGTTTTGCTGGCTTGACTCTATTACACGCTCGGTTGTGCAGTCGACGCTTGTCACTGCGTTGTTTTGCAGTATGCAATTGCACACCGGCTCCCGTGATGCTGAGGATGACCTCAGGTGGCTGATTCCAGGAGGCGTCGATCAGTTTGTACATGATTGGAGTGCTCAACTGCGTGCCACGCGGCAGCTTCAAACAGCGATTCTCCCTGGTATACCAGTGGACGGGACTGCAAGTGACCGTGGTGTGTTACTTGGAGTGCCCTGTGGTCACCGCGCTATTGATCGCGTGTCCTCTGCGACTGCGGTCCTTGTGACAACAGGCTTTGATGTCAGCGAACGCAAGACCGCGGAAGCTCGCGAGGCAAGGCTGGCTGCTAGGAGGCTTGCGGATCGGCGTCGCAGGGCTGCCGAAACGCCGGAACGTCGTGAGGCGAGGTTGGCTGGTGTCAGAGCAACAGCTAGGCGTCGTAGGCAAGAAATTTCTTCACGTCCAAGTGCGTTAGCTGGCACTAGACGCCATGTGGCGGAGCAACGTGCTCGCTGCCGTGAACAGGATCTTGCCAATTCTCAGCGGGAATGCTTAGCTGTTAACTCAGAAAGCCGAGTGGACTCCACGGCACCAGCTAGGGCAAAGGTGTTGAACATGTTTTCGGATCGAAGTGTACCTGTAGCTGATTGGACTGCACCGCAAGGTGGTTGTGAGAGTGATCTGTCGGTCGCAAAAAAGCTGTCTGAGTACATGGCTGATCACCTACCCTTGAGGGTTTGTGCTGTTTGTGGCATGTACACTGGGGTATCGGACATAAGGCAAATCAAGTCTTCTGATCCGGAAATTGACTACCTAGCAGTGCTACGTAAGGATGGACCTCGTAGTGAATGTTTACCTCGAGCAGGGTTGACTGATTCTCTGGCAGACTATGTTGAAGTTGTTGTGCTGGCCTATGCTAGGACCGCAGAAGAAGCTGCTCGCATGGCTCAACGAGTTAAGTGTCTCCAAGTTCGCCCCCGGGTGATTGTTGCTTGGGTCACCTGGTTGAGTGGTGTGTTGCGAAACAAATATCCTGACTTACACTTTACAATAGATGATCACGCATTGAGGTATTATAAATCGGTAGATGATAATGAGGTGCCGGTTGCGTTGCAGCGGTCTACTGGCTTCATGCAATCCAAACCTGCAGCTACCAATGCATCAAACCTTGCTCATGGCATCCGGAGAGGGTACGCTGACACACGACCTGATGCAGCCTTGCGGTATCAAATGCCGGATGTTCAACTAGATTATGCAGAAGGGTCTCCAATGGTTACCGAGCAGCTTAATCATGATCAAGTCAATCAAGTATTGCGATGTGCACCTTGTCAATTGCAAGTGCCGGCACGGGCTAATCCCGTTGCACTTGATGTTTTGTTGCCTGCTGTTCTTGTGTCCATTGACGATTGGAGTGTGTTCGTGCGCTATGTCTCGGAGGTTGCCCCGGACGATGTTCCTGCTTTGTACACTGCAATAGATGCTCGTGTCAAGTCTGTGGTTCGTGAGCATCAATTGAGTGACAACGTTCACAACATTCCTCATCTAGCTGGTATAGAAGAGATATGAGTGTGGTAGTTGATGCAGACAGTGTAGTTCAAGCAGGCTTACCAGAAGCTTTGCAGTCTATCTATGACAGACATCAAGAGACCACTAGAGATCTAGACGCATCCAACTCGCCAATTCTACTAGTGGCTCTAGTGCACGCACTGCTTCCGAGCAACTTCAGCGTGTTCTTACTGGTGAGGATATTGCTGGGAAGATTGGAGTGATGTCAAGTGGTGGAGGATTGTTTCCAGATATGGATAAGAGATGGCCTCTATTGACTCATCCTAGTGTGTTTCCTTATTGCGAAGGTGGTCCTCCTCAAGGAATGTCGTATGAAGCTTGCATTGGTTGCCAGTCATCTTGCAACGAGCCCCTAGAGAGCAGTTTGCTCAGCAACCCACCTTGGTGCTGGACATGTTCAATGTTGTACAACGGCATAAAGTGAATGTTGCCACGAAGCAAGCCTTTGTTGGTAGTGAACATCTATTCAGAGAGTTCGCTTCCATGTCGCATGATCAATTAGTATTGGCTGCTGACTTGTTCCACAGCAAAAAGAAAGGCAAGACTTATGCAGAAGCTTTGGGTGCAGCTCCCCTTGTGGTCCAGAAACTATTGCGTGTCATGCGACGGATAGGCAGCAAGGTGCCGGCTACACCCGCTTATTACTCTAGCATACGTAGCCAAACTTTTGCTCTCTGGCATGCTTTTGGGCCATTCACAGCATTCCCAACTTACAACCCTAGTGAATTGCATAGTCCTTCTGCATTGCAAGTTATGGGCTTCGATGTCCACCATCAAGCTTGTGCTATCGATGGTGTGTTAGTCCCCGTGGATTGGCCGACCATGGTTCGACGGTGGCGCGCTGTCGCTGCTAACCCGGTCGCTTGTGCACAGTTTTTCCATGTATACCGCAATGCCATATGGGAAGTTTTGTATTGTTGGTCTCGAGGCAAAACGGGTCAGCAACAATCTGATGCTAATTGTCCCTTTGGTCTGATTTTGGCTGCCATAGACCGTGCAGAAAACTCTAGTCGAGGTGGCTTGCATTCTCACATGCTGGTGGCTCAAGCTGATTTGCAGCCTGCTCGACTTCGGCTCTTGCAGCAGCACAAATTTGATGAAGTCATCAAATTTGCCAAGCAAATCTCTAGCAAACAGTTACCCCCTGGATGGTATGTACCAAACAGCGGTGATTGGTTAGATATGTCTGACCCCAATAGATCTGCTTTTGATTTCTCAAAGGTGTTGGATCGTAGCATCATGGGTGTCAACTGCAAGTTCAACTTTGCTTATTCTGCCGACGATACCAACAGCCAAGTAGATGCCATGCACGAGTTTCAAGCTCGTTTGATTGGTGCTGTTCAAGTGCATCAACATTCACACCGATGTCAGAAAGGAGGGTATCAAGGAGATGACAATGATTGTGCAATGTTCAAACCAGAGGAAGTGAGACAACATCCAGTGCTTTTGCCAGCAGGGTGTATCTTATTCCCTTGTGATCATGGCATGCTTGTCCCTCACTGTCCTGCCTTGATGTTGTCAGATCCTTGCAATCAAGCTATAGTATTGTGTTGCGATGCCAGTCGTTGGCGGACTGAGCAGAAACGTGCTGAGGCTGAAGGTCGAGATCTAGACCTTCAACCACCTACGCTTGAATTGCTTGCTGCTCAAGCTGCCAACTATGCTTTGAAGTATATCACCAAGCGAGGGCAAGAAGTTGACAACACTGCCGCCGAGTTGGTTGCAAGTTGCAAAAATGCTACTGTCACAGACATGGTTGACTTATTGCCTGAGCAATTGGCACAAAAAGGCAAGCAATGGGTTGTGCAGCTGTTGAATAAGCTCCATGGAAAGGTTGTGGTGCCACAATCTCTTGCAGCCTTGCACTTGTGTGGCTTTGGTGAATACTTCATGACCCATAAAGTAGTGGCTTACTATCCTACTTCTTTTGCTGCATACTATAGGCAACGAATAGCCCCTCATCTTGATCTGCATGTCAAAGATGGGAAAGAGATGGTGACTGCTGTGGATGCAGACGGCAAGCTGTGCTTTGTCAATAGTGTGGTTGATTACATCCCTAATTTTGCCCATGGTTTTGATACACATATCCAACAACAGTGGCAAACGGATACGCAAGAGCCGATGGTTATACGTGAGAATACATGGATTCGTTGTCGATACCGGCGGATACGGGGTCTCGGTATCGCAACGGAGCGGACATCAGCCCCGCGACGGAAACGTATTGAGCGTCCTGTACACCACACTGTATACCGCACTGTACAGTA
>JARWLF010001712.1:0-15964 GCA_029853055.1 Scenedesmus sp. KT-U | reverse complement strand
AGCTTGTCAAGATACTTCTAGATGCTATGTCCCGTGTCAGCAGGCACTGCAGCTTGACTGTGCAACCATCAGCATGTTAGATGACAATTGCTGGTTAACAGTGTATTGGCACTACAGCAGCATGTGCCTCATGTGCATGCATTTGTTTGGGGGCTCACAGCAGTCCTGCACACTTGGCCCTTAGCATGGCAGTCATAAGGTTTGGGTGGATGTGGGTTTGCTTGTGTATTCTGTGCATAGTACCTCTTCCTGCAGTGGTTTTCTTATTCACCGAGCCTTTCCTGCAGTCAGTGCTGAAACCTAGTATCGCACCTGATGTTCATGACGCTGGACTATGCCGACTGCGTTTCTGATGTGCAGGCTTATCAACCCTTTGGATGGGTGCAGGCTGGAACTACTACACTGTCTACAGCACTCAGGAAGGGCCGGCAACAAGGTGAACAGCAGTCAGCCATGAAGCAGCCCCGCCTAAATAGAGGCATGCATGATCGATCTTCTTGGACAACTTGCTGTGTACAGTGTGTGCTCAAGCAGAATGTGCTTGGGTGCCTGGGTTGGTCGTTGATGGCGAACACAGTGCGACAGGTCATTAGATTGTGCAGAAGCACAACCAACTACACTCAACGCGATGTGTCGTGACCTTTTATATGCGTTCTGTGTCTCGTGCAGTGAACAAGCCAATGGTCCTGCAGATGCAAAGCTGGACAAGAAACAAGCATAAGCTATGATACGAAGCATGGCAGATACAGCAGAGTGAATACATCTTGCATACTCATCAGTGGGTCTAACATCAGTGGGTCTGTTGATGGCGGCCCACCATCCATGATAATGGCATGCTTGCAGAGCAGCAAATCTACAATGGCTGATACACAGTCCAGCGCTGTGTGTGGCGCTCAAAAGGGGTGGCTATTGTAAGTGTTTATAGACGCAGCAACTTGATTGTTGGGAATTGACAGTATCTGGTCAGCCTGATCAAGGTGGACCCCTTGGGTCGTTGGCGCAGTGCTAGCTTCGATCGCAAGTACGCTTCTGATTCTGGTTCCTTTTCTGGCAAGATCAGACGAGTTTTAAGTTGATATGGCAGGGATCGTAGCATTAGCGAGTCTTTTGAGCTAGCTGTCAGGGAACATTTGAGTGAGGGACTTTTCCCGCACTTGCGCAGAGGTCCGCAGGTATCGCAATACAGTCACAAATATTACAATAATCAATTGATGTGTTTGCCACTACACAGAGACCTTTTAGAGTACGCACATAGCCTCTTGCTGAACCTGTTACCTTTGGTTGTACATCGTGGTGCCCTACCCCAGATCAACGCTGCCTTAAGTGCACACCTACCACGAAACGCGGAGCATGCGAAGGCTGTGCCAGACATCTGCTAGCGTCTCTGAAGGAGTGACCCCTCACCTCACCCAGTCACATCTCACGCTTGCTGGAACATCTCAATATATTTATTGATAAGCAGCACACTCGCAGTGTGATCCCAGCTTGCAACGATCCCTTGGAATAAGGCAGTGGCTGTTATCACTAGCACAGCAGCATGCGGCGCGCACTGTTGCTTGCAACCAGAGCTGCATGCGGTCAGCAGACGGCACTAGTGAATAGCGTGCAACCCGCTTCGCAGGCAGCATGGCAGCAGATCAGCAGAGCATACAGCCAACCAGCACAAGACGATCAAGATAGTGAACAAGTCAGCGAGAAGGTACAGCAGCTTGCGAAGGATATCATGGGGCTGTCAGTATTAGAATGTAGTCAGCTGTCAAACATATTGCGAGAGAAGCTCGGCATTCCACGTGGTGCAGCAATGCCTATGGCTATGCCCATGGCCATGCCACAAGCAGGAGCAGCAGCAGCAGGGCCATCAGCAGCAGCCGAGCCAGTTGAGGAAAAGAAGGAGAAGACAGAATTTGACGTCAAGCTAGAGTCTTTCTCAGCAGAAGGCAAAATTAAAGTGATCAAAGAGATCAGGGCGATCACAAATCTAGGGTTGAAGGAGGCCAAGGAGCTGGTAAGTATCTGCAGCATCAGCATTAGGCTTGTCAATCGTTTGACAAAGCCGAACTTGAGCCCCATCTTCGCAGACCCGATATGAGTGGCTTTAAGCTGCAGTGTTGGCTGAGCAGCTGTATTCTGGTCATTCATGTATGCCTCCAACACCCATTGCAAACATGTGTCCTGGCTGCAGGTTGAGAAAGCCCCTGTGGTCATCAAGCAGGCAGTAAGCAAGGCAGATGCAGAGGCACTCAAGAAGCAACTTGAAGCAGGTGCGTTGATCAGTCATAGTACACTGACAAGTAGAGCTCACAGCCTGTTGTAACTGACACAAATCCCATGGTCAATATCTTTAGTTGTGCACTCAGTACGCGTGCTTGGCTGCGAATGCAGCATGATGTTGTCACGTTGCAGCTTGAATTTGTCACCTTCGGGTGACAAGGCACCTTGAGCAGACAGCCAGTGGATAGAAGTGTAGAATTATGGTTGTGGATGCAAGATGGTGCCTTGACAGCCGTATGCACCACCAGTCAGCAATCACATGCAGAGAGTGATATTGCATGTGTGTGGATTGCATGGCTACTCGTTGCATGTGTGCGTTCACACTCGCTGTATTGTCCATTGTCTTTGCAGTTGGTGGCAAGGTTGTGATGGAATAGAAGTTGAACACAACACGTAGGATCTGGTCAGTCAATGGGGGTTGGTGTTGGGCAGAGCAGGAGGGGGGTCAGTGTTGTGCTATAAGATTCAGGCATCAGGCAATTCACAAGTTGCGCCATCAGCTGCAGCCAGCAGCTTAGCCGCTAACAGTGTGCCAGGGTGTCCTGGAGCTGTACAGAGGACAGTGCAGTTGAAATACTCATCCAGCAGTGGCTCAGTTGTAACACCACTACCCTTGTCCCAGCCTTGTTACTGGGTGGCAGGCTAGTGCAGTACTGAAGGCCCTGGATGTTTTCAAGACCAGCAGCATGACCAGCAGCATAAAAGCTGTGGTGAATATACGACATGTTTCCTGAAGCTCGTTGAATCAGCTGATGTTGTCGTAATCAGCCTTACGCTATGCTCAGGAGGTGTATGTGTCCTGCACAGGTCATCATTGTGAGTAGCTCAGCACTGGCAGCACAGCAAGTGTTCTGCTGTGCTGACACAAGTGCAAGTGTCGTGGTGACCACTCAATGGTAGTCTGTTGTGGAGGCTCTGGAACCTTACAGCGGCTTTCAGCTTGACGGATAACAGGATGCGGCCGCCGCGATTGTCACAAAGACAACACCAGGTGGCACTGTCATCTTTAGGCGACTTGCCGCGGTTCCTTAGTCATGCCAGCTGCATGCTACTGTTTGGTACTCTACAGTGCTGTACTGCAGACCTGCTGCTCTGTTGTCCAATCAGGCTGCAGCAGGCCATGGTCCTGTTGCCATTTAGTAGCTGGTGCTTGGTGACTAGGTGGCAGTTTCGCTGCATAGGTAATGGCTGCTACGACGGGTTATGCACCCTTGCTTCATACACAGAGTATGCACCTGTCAGGGATTGCAATAACATCTGGTAGAGCTCTACTCCTCGAAGCATGCCAAGACGCATGTTTCGAGGTAAGACCTCTGGTCCTATTCATCTGTCTTTGGCGGGACAACTTATGTACGAACGAGATGTAACTTTGAACTTGGAGAAATTTACATACACAGTACCAACACGATGTGTGACCTCATTTGCGAAGGGACCACTTGACAAAATCAAGGACATATGACTGCTATGCACTCTACCGTCCTCAAAATGCCGCATTTTTTGCTGGCTGACAGGAACGGCAGTAGCTACCTAACCACAAATGCAAAGTAACATACCCTTACTAAGCACAACCTTGTTCATAAACAGTGAGCGTGGCTTGCCAGTACATGATGTGCCTTCAGCGGCATCTTATACAAGCTCACCTATCATACAACAGATGCGGCTCTCAACACATCACCACAGACCCAACTACTCAGCCAATGCCCGTGGACAGCAGCCAACACCAGCTACTGTTGAACAAAGTAATCTGTGCCAAAGGCGATCAACAAAGATGCTGATGCTTTGCGATGACTATACTGCCAGCAGCCTGATGCACAGCTAGATACAGGCTGAGCAATGCAAACACACATCTGCAGATACTGACTCTCCTGGCATCGTCCCTGTGCTGCAGCTGGTGCCCAGCAGCACAAGAATAGCCAAGCAGAACAGCTAATGCACTTGGAACGACCATCGCCAGAGTGCAGCTGCTGAACAGGACACATCAGCAATATACTCCAACAACACACACGCTGATGTGTGAACCGAAGCTACACCCTGGGGTTATGCAGACAAGTCGGCAGCAGCTCTTGTGCATGGTCTGAGCCAAGTGCATCAATGAGCAAACATACCCCCTACAGACACCGCCACACTGCTAACCGTGTCCAGATGCAGCCGCATGCAAGTACTGTAAACTCAATGTGGCAGTAAGCATCTGCCTGGTCGAAGTCGAGCAATGCTGCGCACACTACTCTAACTGACATATGTCTAAACGCTGCCATATCCAGCCTCACTCTGACTGATCAATAGTTTGCATCAGCTGCTGTTCCCGCAGCTGCATTTGCTTGTCACTATTGCAGCAGTAGCTGTCAGCACTACTGCATGCAGCAGCTTCGGCACACCTGCTGCCTCACCTGATTCATGAGCAACCCTACGACTGCTGCTGCTGCTGCTGCAAGGGCTGCTGATCAGCTCTTACTGCGTATAAGAATGGGCTGGTATGTGCTGCTGACATCCACTACACACTGTGGCAACCCCTTGACTGCTGCTACCTTTTCTGCTCGCTGCTGCATGAGCTGCCACTCCTGTTGCCGCTGCTCTTCTTTATGCCGCTTTTGCTGCTCCTCCTGCTCATAATGCTGCTTGCATTCCTCATATAGCTGCTCATCAAGCTCCTGCAGCGCAGAGCAACACAGACACTGGCCTCTCACACAAGCTGATGCCTGGCTGAATCTACAGATAGATGTAGCCGCTTCATTGAATCAGTGGCTGTGACCTTGCACAACAACGCCGGTGACGCAAGCTGGATGCTGCATCCGCTGGCTGCCTTACTCACCATGAACATCTTGCGCACGTTGCATGTGAGACCATGAACGGCTGGATTCCAGTGGTTGTTGGCGTTCTCCTCAAGTGCACCAAACACAATAGGCAGCACAGCCTGCCTGTACTGTGCCACCAGAGTGATGATGTACTCATGGTTCCACAAGAACAAGCTTCGTTCAGCCACCTGCAAAGACAGCCATGCAGCCTGAGTGGCGTTGTTTTGCACTGTGCAGCTGGGTTGAGAGTACCTGCTAACCAGGCTGCTGGCACAATTAACAAGCACTGATGACGCACCCAGTGTCATGCACCTTCGTGTCCTGTGACCTTTGCTATGTGTTGTACCTGGAAGTGTGCGCTGGTGAGGCACTTTGCTAGCTGCTTGAACAGCGGTACTAACACTCGCTGGAACTCAAGAGGCTGCGTCAACTCTAAGATCTCTTCCAGCTCCCCAAGGAACAGCACCTCCTTCTGACTGTTGGTCACAGGCCAGAATTTGAGCAGCTGCAGCAGCACAGGCTCTGCCAGCTTGGGGTCCTTCTCCACAAACTGCAATGCAGCAGAAGGAAGTCTTTAGTACGCTGATGCACAGAATGAGCACTCGACTGGGCACTGGGACGCTGTTGCAGCCAATGAGACATAGCTCACAGCCCGGCTCACAGACTGAGGATGCTTTGCCATGATCAACAATGCGTCCATGTGCATAACCCACCTGGGTCACACAGTACGCCAGCTGCTGATGGTACATGGCTACACACTTAGGTTTATGCAGAGGCATCAACGCCCTTGTGAGGAATTGCTGCGGTAACAAGCAACATAAGCGGGTCAGACTCATCATGAGCAGCACTGTGACACGTCAAGAGGTCGACAGTAGTTCTGAAGCCTGCGATCGCCAACATTTGCAGATGGGAAGGTCCTCTCTCAGCCTGACAACAAAGCACTACACAACTCAGGCTTGCTTTTACCTACACTTCTTTAAAGGCTTCCATATGCTGCGCGCACAGGTAGACCATTGTTTGACCTGGAGTGCTCTATGAGCGAATAACAGTCTGCTGCTACACACCTTATGCTCTTCCTTCAGGGGCAGCGCAAAGCCATTGATGATGCTTCCCAGGATCTCAAGCAGCTCAGCAATGCCATTATGGTGTTCTGTCTCGAAGATAAACCTGTAGAATACGTTATTGATAGCCTTGCGCACGAAAGGTCGATGAACCATGAACTTCCCATATACTCTGTGCAGGATTGTCTTCAGGTAGTCTCGCTCCCGAGGGTCCTCAGAGTCAAAGAGTTCCAGCAGCTTCAGCACAAAATGCTGGTCTATGTACTTCTTCGCTACTTTGGCATCAGTGTCGTTTGACACCACATGCAAACAATCATCAGCTATGGAGGATTAGATGACCAAGAAGCCTACTGTGCTGGAACACATGCAGGGGAGGTGGACAGCAGATGTCTGGTACTATTGAAGCTGAGAGGCCCCTGTGCTGTGTTGCAAGCTGCTGCCGAGGCCTGGACCATGCAGGAGGGATGCTTCATACCTGCAAATGAGGCCAAGCTGGCTCTAGCGTGGGTTCCTCCTCTTCTGGATCGAAGTTGTCAACATCATGTGACCGTGAAGGTGGAAGTGTCCTGAACAGGTTCTGGCTGAGCATGAAGATGATGTCCTCGCTCACTGCCTCCGTAAACTTCCCCTGCCCACTGTTTGCATAGTCTACAAGCTCCAGGAGCGTCTGCCTTTTGATCTCCTTCTCACGAACATGTTTTGTTGGGTCCGTGAAGTCAAATGTGAAGGAGCATAGGTGCAGCTTCTGAACAAATAATAACTGTTTCTCTGATGGAGGTACGTCGCGAAATGAGGGTAAAGGTTCACTGTAGTAGTGAACAATATTACCCTCATTGATCACTGGCAAGCTGGGCTTCTCCTTTGCTGCTTGTGCTGGCTTGGCTGGAAGTGCTGTCTGTTTTCCTGCTGCATTACTTTGCTGTTTATTTGAATTAGCAACTGCCTGCGCCTCCTCCTTCGGGCTGCTTGAGGCCTTGCTCTTGCCAGATTTCAAGCTAGCTTTCAGAGAACGCAGCATATTTCAGCCCCCAATTACAGAACAACATATGTATGAAGTCTACGGGGGAAAGGCCCCAGCCATTGCGTCTAATGCAGGCAAGTGTTGAACATGTGACCCTGCAATCCTCGCAACAGCAAGAGTGTGCTAAAATATCATAACGTCTTGTACAAAATTCTCTTCCAATAGCATCCGCATTCTGCTGCGCGTTGCGTACTGGAGTTATGCAAAAACCCGTGGTCCCCTTGAACGAGCAAACTCCTGCAGCGCGCACGATGTTAACCTCGTAGAACCTTGGTACGACTGTAGGACAGCCCGCGCGGCCGTCACAGGCACGCCATTGCTTATGTGCTGCATCAGCAGTCGTTCCATGCTAGACTGGCCGTTCCTTATGTCCAGGGAATGGTCAGCTCAGAGGTCATCTCAACATGTCTTACGCACAAGATGTGTCGGATTGTTTGTTAAGACTGATCTGGCAGCACACACGTCCTTCGGCTGGTTGATAATCAACCCTCTCAGGACTGGCCTGTGACTCTTGTTCTGTCTTCCCATCGACAGTCTTCATGGATTACAAGGTCGTAACCAGGGTTAACAACCTTATAACAGCCCTCACGGACAGTAAAATCAGAACACTAGATGACATTAAGCTCAGGGAGTTGAAGAGCTTGCTCAAGAGCAGTGATGAGCTGGTCTCCTATGCTCATGACCTGCTGCTTGATAGATTGGCAGCCAACCACTCTCAGGTGTGTACTCAGAGAGCCCTTGGATGTTCTGAAACATCGTGGCTGTTTTTCACCATGCACAACAAGAGTTGCCAATATGTAGCAGTGCTCAGATGCCTTTCATATCAATCAGGCAGAGGCACATGTGCAAAGCGTAGATGACGATTACCAAGTCTCGGCCATGCCTCTGAGGCTGCTACGCCCACTATGCTGCCTGTGCAGACAAGGAAGCTGGCTCTACGAATCTGCGACGTGTTATTCAGTCGTTCCAGGTGCTTCAGGCGCCAGTTAACTGCTCACTTCAATCAGTTTGTCGAGTTAACAGTGGGTAACAAGCCGGACAAGCCTCTGCCAGCTCCAGCATCTGTAGCCCTGGACTTGAGACAGAAAGCACTGGAGGCTATTGAGCAATGGCATGGCCAGTGGGGCTTGCAGTATCCTCAGGTGAGCTTGCTGCACTTACCTCTGCTGTCTTTGCAAGTCTATGGTACTTGTACCTTACAACAATCCTTCATGGTCCTGAAGCCAGCACCATGGCAACACATGTGGCCTTGGCGTTGCGCTTTTGGAGCAGAAACCATCTTTGCACCTGGGTTCTGGCAGGCAAGTCAACAGCAAGTTTGTCTGTGTTCTCTGTTTCAGGTGACACTGGCGTACAAGTACCTCAAGAAGCATTACAATTTCCCTGACTTGGCCAGTAGGGCAGCAGCTGCAGCAGCAGAAGAAGCAGCGCGTCAACAGCGGCGTCAGCATACACTGCAGCAGCGCTACAAAATGTTCTCACAGGAGTTCCCTCAGCAGCAGCAGCAGTTCCAGAGCCTGCTGCATCAGATGCAAGAATGCTTTGACCTCCTGCAACAGCCAGTAGAGCAGGTGTCACAAGAGGCCATAGAACCAGCACTTCCTGCACTTGCAACTGGCAACAGCAACAATAGCAGCATGAACAAAGAGCTGATCGAGTCAGTAACTGTTGCCGGTGAGAGCAGACATCCTCCTTTTGAATGTGCTGGTAAGGCACTCCATGTTGATCTTGCAGCAGTGTCGGAAGCAGTGTGTGGTGAGGATCAAGACTGGGAAGATGTACCATCAGTAGAGCAGACGGTAGCGGTGAAGCCTGGTAGTGATGCTGCTAAAAGTACAGAAGAGTATGATGCTGATGAGCTGGTCGGGGACTTTCAACCTGATCGGTGAGCACAGACATCTGTTCTGAGATAACATTCTAGGTTGGCTTGCTGTACATCCAAGGGACATCGCCAATGTGGTGTAACGCGATCGATACGAGAGCGGTGTTATGCAGATGTGGCCATTACATGCGAAGTGCAGTAGCTGGCACAGGTCTTGCTGTTGTGACAGGCATTTGATAACAGAGAGCAACAAAGCTAGGACCATGTTTCACAGTTGATGTTTGCACATTCACAAAATCAAGATTTATCGTTATACTGCAGTGTACCTGACCCTGATGGCAACGCCCGTCAGGCCACAGTGCTAGAGCAGCTGGAAGACCTTGTAAGACAGGCACATCTAGCAACCAGCAAGCAACTCCTGATCTGGCTCAGGCTGCTTTCACAACTTCAAGTACAAAACCCACAACAACAGCAACAGTGGCAGCAGGACTTGAAGACTGTGGTAGAGCTCAGGGCTCAGTTGCAGGTGATCACACAGTGCTGGGTGACACATGGTACAGCACCAACCTCATGTACCCATCTGGCTTTTTGCATCTGATTTCACCGCTGTTGCAAGCCTAGTCATTGCAGGTCGTGCTTCTTCCGCACTGTACTAGTGCTTTAAACTGTTACTGTCCTGATATGCAGGCAGCAGTGCAGATAGCTGCTGAATGGGGTGTGAAGCAATCAAACGTTGCTGTCCCAGCAGCTGATGTTTCAATGCAACAGCAACAGCCGATCATAGCAGCAGTAGCACCACAAGGCGTCCAGCCTGGTGGTTCATCTGCAGCAGCACCAGACAGCAGCAATCCTGCTGATACTCCTGCAGTTGACTTGGGTGATCTGCCAACCCGGGGCCCTCAGCCACTGGATATCCAAGTGACAGGTACCAGCAGGGATGGGGGTGCAGGTCGTGGCACTGGCAGCATAAGCTTTGCCAGCAGTCTACGCAGCCTCCAGGAGCAGCAGCAGCATCAGCAGAGAGTGCGTGATGTATATGCCAATATTCAAGATCCTACTGCAGCTGTCAGGGGCGTGTATATCATACCGAAAGATGTATGGCAGAGAGCTGAAAAGGGCCGGTGGGTGCAGCAGCAGAGCGATAGTGACAGCGAACAGAAGGAAGCAGCTGCTGGTCAAGCTGTGGTAGGGAAAGATGGCAACAAGAAGCAGCATAGTATGCCACTCAGCAGCAACGTCGCAGCTGGCGAAGCTAGGGTTGACGGTGGTGCTAGCAGTGGCAAGGCGGTCAAGGGCCTTGACCCTGCTTTGCGCCAGAAGTTGATGGCTGATGCTCCAAAACTGGGCATCGCTGGTGATGACTGGCTACTTGCTCAACATGGTGTGATGTCTCATGGCATGGAGTTGTATAACCACTGGGGGGCCGTGGACTCAACAGCAGCTATACCACAAGAAAGGTAGGCCAACATAGCTGCTGACGACACACTGTGCATTAAAGTTCAGTCATAGTATGCTGCAACGTTGTGATTGTGTGTTGTAGCTGCCATCATTTGTCAAGCGTGTGCACTTTGTGCTTAAAAGCAATGTTGCCCTGAACCATGATTGCAAGCGACGCATACTGATCAAAGGGTGCCCTGCTGGTGAACGGGCGGTTGCCAACCGTGGCTGCTCACATCTGTTGATATCTCATCCCTATTCACTTGATGATGCTGATCAATAGGTTGAAGGAGCTCATCGGCTACACCGCCAGCTTCTACAAACCCAGCAAGAAGAGGAGGGCTGATGGAGCAGCTGCAGCTGATCGCCATGTGCCAGCTGCTGGCCACAGTAGGGCAACAGCTGCTGGGGACCTCAGCAATAAACAGCAAACAGCTGCTACCTTGGGCAGTGACCTGGCTGCAGCTACAGAAGGAGTGGTAACTAGTAATAGACAGCAGCAGGTTCCTGATGGAAGACAAACAGAAGCCGCTACAGGAGCAGCAGATCACGAGGTGCAGCCTAGCTCTGCAGAGAGCCTGAAGGTGCGGGGTTCGGCACACAACAGGGCGCTGCTTGCAGGGGCAAGTGGAGGTGAAGGCCTAGCAATAGCACTACAGCAGCAAATTCAAGCTGAAAGTGTGCAGGGCAGGGGCCGAAAGGGCCGCACTGCCAAGGCGCCTGAGACCAAAGCTGACAAGCTCCGCAAGAAGCTGTTCGGCATGAAGTAGCAACTGTTGGATGTTGGCTGTTCTGTGGCACGGGTTGCTGCTCAATTGGCACGCTCGCAGCTATGACAGCCATGAGCATTTTGTTGGTGTGTTCAGTCAACAGCAATTACCTGCCTTATATACTTCGAACTTATACATGTTGCTGCAGTGTGCGGTCTGTGTGCGGTGAAAATTCCCGCGCGAGATGCAAGCAGGAGACTGGCTTTGCTTTCGTACGCATTATGCCGCAGACAACACATGGATTGCAGTCGAAGCTTGAATTGCGACCAGCTGATCTGGGAACGCCTGCCTGGGAGCAACGGGTTTAGCGGAGGGTCTGCAATTCTTTTGCTTGCTGAGACGACATAGGCTCCTGTGTGGTGCGAATCTCTCTCTTTTCTGGGCTGCTAGTCGGCCTGACGTATCTGTGTTAGGTTCAGCAAGAGCAGGTGTGTTTAGGCGCTGGGGAGTCGGCTGCTGAAGGGGCTTGGCAGCAGAACAGCATGAATAGTGGCAAACGTATTTCAAGCAGCCTGTTAACCCACCAGTCCGTGCTCATGGCATGCGATACTGGGAAAGCTGTGAACGCGCAGCCCATCATGACCGCTGTTGTACTGGACTTCCGCTTCTGACAGTAGCCAGCTTGTTGTTATACTCAAATATGCTACATGTTTACATGCATCTTAGCAAGCCCCCACAGCGGCTGCTCAGTTGCACAACAGCAGCAGCAGAGCGATCCTCTAGCCAAGCTCAATGTGCTGATTAAACATTGATTCGTAGGACAGAGGGGTGCCTCAGTCGCAGATTGCAGTTCATGACAGGAGCCTCAGCAGGCAGAGAACGCTAGCAGCGCGGAGGCAGCAGAGTGATCAGAGTGTTTGGATTCAAGTTTCATATCAGACCACCGCAAATGACACCTGCTGGCTGTGCTGTGTTGTAATATTTGTCTCTGCTGCAGATAGGCAAGATGGTGCAGCCACTTGTCAAGCGCAAGAAGCAGGTCAAGCGCAAGAAGCACTTCGACCGCCACCAGAGCGACAGGAAGCTCTGTGTGAAGCCCAGCTGGAGGCGGCCCAAGGGTATTGATGGACGTGTGCGCAGGTAGACCCAGGCATCAGCTAATATGGAAATCAGCAAGCTTTGCTCTAAAAAGCATCACGACAGATGTACTGCCATATGGGTACAGCTGAAGCAACGCAAGCAGTCCCACTCAGACAGTGAACAACCCAGTTGCAGCAGCAGTCTTGTGCGATGGGAAGCCGGTGATGCAGATCAAGTCTGGGGTTGTGTGTGCTGTTCAGCAGTGTTTGGGGCTTGTGCAGGCCAAATTCACAGACATCCGCTTGGGTGGGAAATAGTTTGTTTCAGCTATTCCTGGTGTGCTGTCTTGGTGTTTGCAGAAAGTTCAAGGGCGCCATCAAGATGCCCAACATTGGTTATGGCACCAACAAGAAGGACAGGCATGTGCTGCCAAACGGCTTCAAGAAGGTGCGAGCCAGACGCAGCACGCAGCAGCATCTACAGCACAAGCAGCCTCAGAACAGGCGTGAGCCCAAGATACTGCAGACTAGCAGCTTGCTGGAACAGCCTGGAGTGCCTCAGCAGCAGCAGCAGCAGTTCACCTGCTGCCAACCCAAGCAGGATCAGAAATGCTGTGTGCATCTCAGGCAGCAGTGAAGCACAGCATGCAGCAAGGACCGGAGTGCCAGCGAACAGCAGAGCAGAGAGGCAGAAGCTCAGTCTGTCCTTGCGGACGTCAGGCAGTAGACAGTCCGCCTGGAAAGCCTTGATCAATTCTTTGCATATTTACGAGAAATACAGGCAGTGCAAAAGCCTTCTCCAGCCTGCCAGTTCCCTTCTACAGCTGCCTTGTGCACAGCAGCAGCGGCAGCAGCAACCTTATGCTGTTCTGTTGTAAGCAGCCGTCAGTACCTGAAGCAGGTGTCTGTTTTGTGCATTGGCGTGGGTGGATGGTGCTCACCACCGAAACCTTGCTGAGCAGTTGCAGAGTAGCTCAAAACATTGGCACTCAAGAGACAGTTGGAGCAATGCGCCCTGATATGTGTACTGTGTGTGTTGTTGTCAACTGCCTCCAGGTGCTGGTACACAACGTGAAGGACCTTGAGATGTTGCTGATGCACAACCGCGTGTTCTGCGCTGAGGTTGCTCATGATGTCAGCGCCCGCAAGCGCAAGGAGATTGTTGAGCGCGCAACACAGCTGAACATTGCTGTCACCAACAAGGCAGCCAAGCTGCGCAGCCAGGAGGACGAATAAGCAGCAGATTAGCAGTATCTCTCTACAGCCGGTGGTGTGGGTGTTTACATTCTCAGTGCTGGCAGGTGCAGCTCAGCAGATTCAGGTTCGCTGTTGATGATAGTGCAGCATCACCTTTTGGCTCAGCTCGGTCGAGGGATGTGAACTGGCCCCGCACAGTGACATGTGTTGTAAAGGGGTTCACAGCTTCGTACTGTCAAATTCAGCACCTGTCACAAGCCACCTGTGGGAGTGTGACTGACGTGTAACATCCTTTATGCGATGTCTGATGAGATTTCCTGTTTGTTGGGCCAAGAACTCACCAGGCATATGGCCCATGTGTTTTAGCAGCTGCGTACACCTACTTCTCTACGTACCTGATCATGGGAGAGATTTCGACATGCAGCAGCTTGCCTTGGCAGCTACCACATGAGACATAGTTCTAGTTCTGTGTCACAGCGGCTTTGTTGTCACCGTGTACTGCAAACAAGCGTCTTCTGATGCTAAGCAGCACTGTGGACCTTTACATATAGATAGAAGTACCATCATGGCAACAAACGTTCGCACATTGTGCACTCAACATTCACAGCCTGTGCAACTTGCCGACCGGGTCACACCGCATCACTGTCAGCCTAGGGTTGAACTCCAAGGGCCTGGTGGCCGAAGTGGGTGACGGTGACATTACTACCCGTGTGACAATATGCATCCAATGATGGTGTCAGTCACCATGTCAGTGATGGACGGTCTAACCTCTAAGCTTGAAGCAACCACTGCAAAGCCTCTGACGTTTGCTACACTGATCGCACAACACTTGCATCCCACTGGCAGAGTGGTGGAATCCAGGGAGGCTCCCTGCCTCATGGCCTGTGTTTTGTGGCCCACAATGTCAGCCACAAGTAGTACTCGCTGTTACTTCTCTCAGCTACACAACACAGCTCTTGCATGTCAAGACTGACAGCACCCCGACTAGATGGCCACACTGTGCAGGCTGCGCGATGTACACTCAAACTGACCTAGCCCAACTCAGGCAGCAGCTGCCTCGGTGTAGCCACCTGCAACCTTTGCCTGGAGACAGCACCTGGTGGCCACATTACTCTACCACAGACTCTGCAACTCAACCAGGATCAACTATCTGTTCACCGTCACTGCTGCCTCTCAAGCTTTAGTTCCTGTTGCTCCTTCTGCTCCTGGCTCCCCCAGTCCTGCACCTGTAGTGCTCTGAGGGGGAGGAGCACCTGACAGGTTCTCAGCAACCTTGGTCATGTCAACAGCAGAACCTGCATGTCACATACAGCAGCAACACACCATAGTCATCGACCTGTTATCGGGCAGCCAGAGTCACCTCATGTGGTATGCAACAATGTATTGCTGCAATGGTGATGCTTGTAGGTTTGATCACTGTAACACACTTTGTGTACAGTGACTGTATCAGACCTTGCTTTACTTACATCCGACTGCCGGGTTTACAGTTGAGTGTTGACACACAGAACTCACCTTCTGGTCCCCTCTCTGATCCCACCACCCCTCCTGCTACTGCTCCTGCCAGCCCTCCAACAGCAGCACCAATCACACTGCCAGCAGGACCACCAGCAGCACCTACTGCGCCGCCAAATGCAGCACCGGATCCAGCGCCTACACTGGCACCTTGAGCCATGGACCCATACTGACTCTGATCAGCCTGAGTGTGTAAAGATCAAGGGTGGTTGGGATGATGCATGGGTGTTACAGGACAGGGAGACTCCCTGGGGGATCCCATGGGATGCATTGCGGAGGTGCATAGTTGTGGTGAAAGTTTTAGGCAAGTAGGGCCACCATGCACAGGACGGCAAGCTGCAATGGTAACAGTCGCTCAATAAACCGCAAGGGGTGGTAATAATATACCAACGAGTGCGCGCCGTTGCTGATGACACAAAACTGCTTCAAGAGGACTGCATTGATTGACAGAGACTACCAGGTTCCAAGGCTCTGCTGCAACAAGGCTGGCATGGATCAAGGCGTGAGTGATGAAGCCAATGGTCACAGCTTACCGCAGCAGGGTCTACTGCTGGTATTCCTTGGTTAGCGTCAGACATCAGGATCGTGAGGAACAACACACCACAGACGAGTGCCAGCTTACAAACAGAAAATACACGACCAATCTGTACGTGTAAGATCGCTTGAGTAGGATATTCAGGGCTCCTCACAACCATGGCAGGGCAGCATGGTGCTTAAGCTATCGGAAACGGCCTGCAAGCGAAGGTTTGCGCTCGCTCGCAGGGTTACGTCATCGCGTGTCTCAAGGTATGCTGATCTGGATTTGTAGCTTGATGAATAGCTTATGTTTATTGTACTAAACTGTGCTCATCAGCATATTGCATTGAATGCACAGCAAAGTCTGCTCATCACTACGGCGGGACAATGAGTAACCCACAAGAAAGCAGAGCGAACGAGGGTACCGGTGTAGACAGACCAAACGAAGATACTATAATAAAAAGTCGTGCAGCAGGAGCAGTGACTGGTGGAGTAGCTGGTGCCACTATAGCTGGAGCTGTAACAGGTTGGTTGCTGTGGCATCCA
>JARWLF010001709.1:0-17255 GCA_029853055.1 Scenedesmus sp. KT-U | reverse complement strand
AAGACAGAATCGACATGCAAGCAAGCAGCTGTGCTGCGAAACATGCACTGGGGCCGCCACCCAGAGCCGTGTCATCGAGAAAAGTTGTGCTTCTCATCCCAAGTCCATTCTTGCAGTCCCTGCCATAATTGTGCCTACACCCAACACTGCACTGGTGTTGGACAGCAGAGCTTTACCAGTGCGATCAAGATCAACACACATGAGTGCATCAGGCGCATGACGTGGAACTGCAAGAGTGGGCAAAAGCCACCACTCAGCGGGGCCTCGAACACATAACAACACGCTGTACAGTCTCCATGTGACTGCCAGTCACGACACAGTCTGCATTCCCGTTGCCATGTCGATAAACCCCATGTCAACAGCAGAACACAAACAACACAGCTTCAGCACCTTCCTTGGGTGTCATCATATATAGATGCTCGTGGGCCAACAATCGCTGTTGGCAACCTATGGCAAAGGGTGCCAGGAGCAAACCTGAGATCTTGGCATCGCAGAGCACGAGGGTCTAGAAACCCCTTGTCAAGGATATGACAGCAATCAATCCAGGCAATCATGATACAACTCCAACATCTACCTATTGCAATCAGACCAACATAGCACTAAGATGCCATGTCTGCGCTCAGATGCCTGATTTTAGAGCTTCAGCAGTGATACACACATCAAAAGCACGCTGAATGAGCAGCTGCCAACAGCAACAGGAGAGCCAACGAACACCAAATACATCTTCAACTTGTTCACACCAATGGCGACACACTGCATCTTGGAAGCAGTTGCCTGAGTTTGGACGTCTACCTGTCGTTGGAAATCATGTACCTCACAATCAGGCTGCATCACTATACAGGTGCCGCAGATCAGCTGCCACTAATACCCTCTGCCCCTGCCTCTGCCCCTGCCACCACCCCTTTGCAGTGGTGCAAACCTATTGTCACTACTCTGCTGCCGAGCCTGCTGCTGCAGCCATGGCCTGGGAGCCAACCCAACAGGATCCACGGGGCTCGCACCTGGCTGGATGAAACCACCAACAGGTTGTAGCTGCAGCTGCTGAAACTGCTGATAGGGATACTGTTGCTGCGCAGGTGGTGCACCATACCCTCTGCCCATCTGCTGCTGTGGCTGCATGTATCCCCTACCACCCCCACGCCCTGTTGCCCCACCCCGCATGCTGTCATAGAATGAACCGCCTCCCCCACCCCCCATAGGCCGAGGACCACCTGCTGCGTTAAACCCACCCCCTGACACCATGGGCCGAGGACCACCTGCGTGAGCCGGCTGCTGTGTCACCGTATAGCCCACCGGCTGCTGCACAACTACAGGCGCTGCTGGCTGCTGCTGCCAGTAACCCTGCTGAGGAGCTGCCTGTGGCAGATGATGAGTGATCACCCGCTGCCAACTTGTCTGTTGCCCGGGACCTCGGCCCCCTGATGCTGCTCCTGGAGGTGCTGGATGACCACCAGTGTAGTATCCTCCCCTACCACCACCACGGACCCCATATCCCGCTGAGTTATACCCTCCTGGTGCAAAACCACCACCACCTGCTGGAGCCCCATACCCTCCCCTACCTCCTGCCTGTCCATACCCCCCATAGTCTGGTGCTCCATAGCCTCTACCAGCAGCATAGTCCCCATACTCATGTCGACCACCACCCCTACCCCCACCAAAGCCCCCCCTACCTCCGCCTCTGCCACCGCCCCTACCACCTCGCTCCTCATGCCACAGAGGCTTCTCAGCTGGCAGGTCCTCCACTGTGACACTAGGGGGTGGGAGTACTGTGCCCTCCAACAAACGACACTGATGCTGTCTGTGCTCAGGCAGCTTGTAGACAACCGCCAAAACCGCGTTGTTGACGATGTCAGCGCCAAGGCTGAAGGGTGCATGGATTACAGCTGGACATGTGTCACCAGCAACAGTCAACATGAAACCAGAGACACCGTTTGATGTTGTCGTGTCGAAGGGTTCTCCTGGGGCTGCTGCTCGTTGCTCGTCAGTCAGGTCAGCATTGCGCTCAGCTAGTTCTGCTATGCAGGGCGCTAGGGGGTGGCTGTTGTGGACGTACATGACCTCCACACGGTGGCTGTTCCTGTAGCACAGAGCACAGCAGCAGCACATCAACGTCAAGGTACATATGCTTGCACTCATGCCGCCAAACACCAGCAGTAGTACGGTATGACCCAACAGACTTCTGCACAGAAACTGCCGTCAAGAGTCCATCATACAAGCCAATGCAGTTTTTGCCTTTGTCGCCTCACATGTACTTCTCTTCTTCTGACAGTTTGTCGAGCAGATCATTTGTCGCCTCCAGCAGCCTGTCCTGATCAATGAATGGCAGCAGAGCCACACCCTGCCAGGCATAACGCTTGCCATTCATGTCCACGAGGAACTTGCGAGGATAGAAGTCCAAGATAGGTGACTCAGGATCATCAAAAAGCCACCTGGAGGCAACCAACAAGGACAGAGTGACAAGCTGGTGCAGACACATACCCTGGCAGTCTGCTGCTATGGCTACCTGTGTCAGCGGGATGTGTTGTTCAGTGAAAGATCAGCAGGGTTTGTGTCCAACGAACCATGCAGTGAGTGCAAAGCGATCAGGCTTGGCAAGAACTCGCTGCTGCAACCACCACTCACTGGAATACTTTTGGTAGTGCATGCTTGCTTGCCGCAGGTAACACTCCCATAAGCTGGTTGAAGGGGCTGAATGGTTTCCCCAGAGAGAACTTGATGTCCAGGGAGCCCAGGTCCACAAGGTCACTGGCAAAGGGGGCATAGTGGTATGGATAGAACCTGATGAACATCATGTGACAGACAGCAGCAACTGGATCACACACAGAGATGCTTTGGACACGATTGATGCTGAAACATGCAAGCTGTCAACAGTCCCTCATTCACAGTACACTCAGGTGACACAGCTGCTCTCATCACAGAGAGCCCTCTTCACCCTTGCAAAGGTTGTGCCTGTACTGACCACAACATCAAGTTTGTTCATACTCTGTGACGGCTGTCCCTCATGACTCACCACTCCCAGCTTGCCACTCCCTCATAATAGTATCTCATCACCCAACACAGCCCCTCAACGTACGCCTTCACGATGGAAGCTATGATGGGAGCCTGGTCTTCTGGAGCAGCACCCATCTTCTCCTGATAGTACCTGAAACACACCAGGAGTAACCACATGAAACTTGATGAGAAAAGGTGCAAGGTAGCCTCCCTCAAGCCTTGACAGCTGCAGCACAGAAGGCTCAGCAATGTTAAGTCTACATACACAGCATCACACACCAACACATCATCACTCTCTCCGCACCCCTCACCTTGCCTTCCAACCAGCCTCCCCAAGTCGGATCTTCTCTTCCTCCTTGGCAGACTCCTCAAGTCTGTCACTGCGAGTCTTGATTAAATCCTCAATGTGCTCCTTAAACTCCGCCATGGCTTCAGCATCAGCAGTCTGTAGTGGCTGACCATCAGCGCCAACAGGTACCTTGGGGGTTACTACATGTTTGAGAGCAGCAGCATCAGCGACTGGGGGCTCCTCATCATCATCCTCTTCGACTTCTTCATCATCTTCGTCTGCTAGTTCATCCTCATCATCCACAAGCTCACCCCCAGCGACTACTCCCATGATCTGTGGCAGAACAAGGTGCAGGTTGTCATCCACCACACAAGGGCCTTGATCCAAATTCTGACAAGAAATCACAGAGCATAGCAGTAGTTGATGCATGTAGTGTACTTATGAGACTTTTGTGACCTAGGCAAGTCGCTGGCGTACAGTGCAAAGCAGCAGATGACAGCTTGCTGTGCAGCGTCAGTGACCGCATGTGTGACCATACGGTCATGCTGAGTGCAATGCACCCCTTCTGCCTTACCTCAGATGCAGTTGGTCCTTCGGATTTGTCCGTAGCAGCAGCTTCATCTGCCGGGCCCTCCTCCTGCTTGATGTTCTGACCAGCATCAGCCATATTCACATCAGCACAATCATCAGCTTCTGCTGTCCTGGCCCTCTTAGGACTAGGCTCACCAGGAGTAGGAGTGCTGTCACCACTACCACCATTCTCAACCAAAGCCGCAGGAGGGCTACTAGTACCTAACCCATTGGCACCAGCTGCTTGACTGCTGTCCATGTCTACACACCCATCCTGTGGCTCCTGCTTCACTTCTGCAGTGCTGCTGTTGCCTGCTTTGAGCTTATCACGCAACAGCTGGGCTGCTGACTTATTGCTGCCGAGGCCTGCAGGTGCTGCTGTTGATTGCATCTGTTGTGGCTGTCCTTCATCATCAAACTTGATATGTTGGTTGGGTTTGGCTCCCGAAAAGTCCAACTTGTTCTTGGCCAGGCTGCTGACAGCTACAATGCCACCAGTTGCCTCAAGCTGTGCTCTAAAGGCGTCACTGGGGGCTGCTTCACTGGCTTGGATGTACTTCCGCTTTTGTTGAGAGCGTTTGGCACGATCAGCTTGCTGTTGGAACTTAATACGCTCTCGCTGCCTGCACAGACACAATCGGCCAGCGAAGTCAATTGTTTTCAAAAACCAGGCTCCTGCGCAACAGTAGCCAGACCTATGCATATAACTGATCTTGACCGAGAGCAGACCTTATAGCTAGGCGTATCATTGCAGTTCTGCAGATCTCCGCCAGGGAGGTATACATGTTGTAGGAATCAGCAAACATGCATGTCTCACCTGGCAAGGAGTCTCATTCTCTTCTGAAATATGATGTCCTCATAAGCTCCCACTTTCTGAATGAACTTCTCCACCTTGACCAGGTCAACCTGAGCTCCCCGGGTGAGGTAGCCACCCAGATCAGGCAGCATCTGTTTGTACACCCGCATCATCAGGTCAATGGCACCCTGGAGAACAAGAAGATGTGCAGGCACATGCAGGATGAAGCTGAGCTTGAGAAAGTGCATGAAGGGCATGCAAGAATCAAGGTGATTCGCCTGAGAATGCGACAACACCTACAAGCAACAACAGCTGTATGCAAGAGTGGGTGCTCTCACAACCGATGCCAATCACTCGACATGACCTTCCTGAAGTTCACATGCCCACCTCTCGGATCTCCAGTGTTGGCATGTGTGGCAGAAAGTCATTGCCAACAAAGAAGCACAGAAAAACAAAGTCATCCAGGATCCGCTCCTTGTCAAAGGGGAAGGGCAGGTGGGGTACTCTGAACTCCAGTGTAAGGTACTCTCTCAGCAGTACTACTGACAAAAACTGGAAAGGTTTGCGCATGACTTCTGGTGTGTCATCTTCAGCACCTTCAACCTTCTCACCGGCAGCTAGCAGCATTGACTGAACATCTGGCTTGTTGTCAGCAGGAGCTTTGTTCTGAAACACAACCTGCAGAAAGACACAGACATCATCAAGCATCAGGTGCTCTGCACATTGTGTCATGTGAAAGCAGCATCAGTGTGCTGGATTAAGCACCAGGAGTCCATTGTCAACCTAAGATAGTCTGTTTGTCCTGCTATCAAGCAAGGCGACACAAGCGACCAGCCCTCAATCACAATCCAAGTATTCTCCTCAAACATGCATCCCTGCGGTTACCTCTCTCAGTATGGTGAAGTGCGGCTCATGTGTTGCCAGTGCCAACATGATGAGATCAGCATCCAGACCATACATCACATGTTTGGTGTTGGGGTTCCAACCAGGTTGTCCTCTCTGCTCTCTCACAAACGCCATGGCCTTGTGTTCACCCTCTCCAGGAACGTTAGCATCAGACAAGATAACCTGAAACAGCACAACATGTCAACAGAGGATCATGCAGAATTCGCCGGTAGCAAGTCATCAGGATGTGTTGGCCCTTCTCTAAGATACTATACTTAATAACAGGGGATCTTCAGCAGGCACATAGTGATAAGCAGGCACAAGAAGCGACACGATCCATCAACAGTCAACACCTTCAAAGCTCTGCATTAGACACAATGTATCCTGTTGTACGGAACAGCATGACTGTATTACCTCGATGTCCCTCCATCCCGGATCGTTGTTGAGTCTCAGATGCGCGTAGTACTGCAGTGCTATTGACAACCTGTGCATGAAGGGTGTGCCAGGTGTAATGGTGTTGCTGTCAAAGATCTCACTGCGTTCCTTCTTCGGCACATGGATACCTTGCTTCAGAAACTCCTCACGCAGACGTTCTTCCTCAGCTTCCTGCAACACATGTGAGCAATCACCGCTGACAACAACGACAGTCAAACTCCTACAAAGCAACATCTTCATGACTGAGGATTGCACCAAGCCAGACAGGTGCACTGCTGCACTGGAGCTGAAGCTGCTATAGCTGCATCAAGCTGTGCTATTTGCATACGACAACCGAGCACACATAGGTGGTCCATGCATCCCCTCCCCATGACGCGTGCATGACCAGTGCCCAAGGTAACTTCATGTCATACCTTTTCTTCAAGATCTTGTGCTGCTCTGAAGCGGCGTGAGCGTTGCTGATTCATCTTGGCGCGTGGTGCAGTACCATCTGCATCAAAGAGCAAAGCACAGTGTGTCAACAAGGCAGCTGCAGCTGCACAGCCTGCCACTTGACTGTGGGGCGATGGCTCTGAACAAGAGGCCAGACAACACCAGACCAAGAACACAACATATTTACACATAACGGAATGACACCGCAGTGCTTTCAGGTGTCTGTGCTGCTGGCACTCACCGATAGCCAGGTACAACAGACGCCGAGGTCTCACGATGGCAAACAGGCGATCGATATAGTCAAATATGTTCTGGAACACCTCGTTTTCAGTTGTGGGTGCTGGCTGCAGGTTGCACAGAACACCGCAAAACAACATGTGCAGTTGGTATGTAACTCCAACACTGCTGCATAGCTTGGTGCTGGCATGGCTTCATTACCCAAAGCAGCCTGGGAGCTATTGCTGGTAGCATGAAAGGACAGTGCTCAGCACAGACCATGCTGTCCTCGCTGCTTGCTGGTGAACGCTCCATGCATAGTACCCCTACAGCTAATGCGGACAACGGATGCAGGCTGTACCGCTCACCCTGTCCTCGGGGTGAAAGCATGGATGTATGATACCATTCATATCCTGAAAACAGAAAAACGACCTATGTCAGCAGAGGACATGTCACTGTAAAGATCATCCTGCTACTGCAATATGAGAGGCACCTGCCAGGAGGAACAGATGGTTGGAGACATTGGGCATACTTGATTGCTTGCCATTCAGCGCATCATGGGGCGAGTAGGTCACCGCCGCTATTCCCACATATGGTTGCTGCTGCTGACACCAAGTGCTGCATCGCATGATGCCCACCAGATACAAGTTGTCAAACTCTTCGCCATTTGGGTTCGGTTTTGATGTATCCAAAGGAATCTCCTGACCATCCACCCACTGCTGCTGCTCTTCTATCACATCTCGCACTATCTTGGGATACCTGTCGCTCAACCATCTGTAGAATGCTGGAACACCCATGCTGTACTTGCCACGGCTGCTGTTGGTTGCTTGTAAGCGCTTCAGTGTGATGTTAGATGCTTACGACACACTGATCAAGGCAACTTGCAGGACGCTAGGCACGTTTCTGGGAGCCTTATGGTCGGGCAGCAGGTGGTTTCCTGTCTATCAACAGAAAAAGGGTGACTGGATTGCTGACATACACCAATAAGTTGATTTTCAAACCTATTATCCAGATAAAAAACACATCACTGCGGCCAAGAAGCAGACATCTGGTCCAGTATCGAGCAGTCACACGCCTAGGGACTCTCAACGTCGATACTAGGATACTAGGACAGCGACAGAAAGAGAGCAGCATAACATGCCAGGGTGGTGTCGTGTCAGTCCCTGAACAATTGACGGGACTCCCTGCTCGTCAACGTTATCTTGCAACGAAAATTCGAGTTATGGCGGCCCCCGGTGTTATTGGCACCACACCTGGAAATAAGGTTCTCCTTTGAGCCTTATTGACTGTGCTTGGGGACCGCACCCTACAAGCAAGACCTGCTTCCTCAAGACGGACAGTGGTGGACCAAGTCAACTACATCTTGGACACCTGCACCTCAGCACACAGCGCAGCATATCTGAACGACGCAGGCAACCCTCGGTGTCATCGAATCGAGAGACTCTGCTCACACAAGCAGTTTTGATTGGGGGTGTCAGTAGCTTGGGAGCATGCAGGAATAAACACCTTCACGGGTCATAGCATATGCTGTTTACTGAAGTACATACCAAACTTCTCGATTATTGACACGGTTACCACCCATCGCCATTCATCAATAGATACATGTTGTTGGTGCATTCAACGTGGCTGCAGCACTAGTCATAGCACCACTCACTGACCGGAGCATTATGCTGCATCATGATGCCAGCACCATGTGAACAATACTCAGTAGGCAATACCCAGGCTGGAGGGCAGCAAAGCAAATAGCATGCAAGGTGCCAACCATGTAGTGCTACTGCTGCAAGCGACAATGAATACATGGCAGGTGACAGGCATGCACTCATGTCTGGGCAATAAAGTGCAGCGTGAACAGCCTCAACATCAGGCCTCTTCCATCGCATAGCTGCTGTTATATGCAGGCTATCAGATGCTGAGGTACGCAGCAAACCTCGCTGTGGAACACTTCTCAACGTAAAGCAACATTCAATAATACCTCACAAGCTGCACCCTGACAAATCTTGCAGCATGGAGAGACATCCAGTGTAGCAGGCCTGTTGAAACCCTGAAATGTGCCACATGCGGTATGCATCTGTGTAGCGCAACAGCTGAAGCAAGATATGAATAAATGACACTACGGTGACATTGACAACAACAGTCCTGGCCCCTTCACGCGCTTGAGTAACATCAATGCTGTCCTAACGACAACTACTCATGCATGTGGCAGATGCAGTCTATACATTGCAGCAGCGCCCAACAGGACATACCACTCACCATCACTCAATTACAGTGCGCGGGGAAAACCTTACAAGCAGCCTTTGCACCCCACGTGCTTATCAAATACAACATAACAAACAACAGACCACCGCCAATGTTACAACAACAAGGACACACGATGTTTCACGTTCCTAACACAATTCCTCCCCCGTCAACTTGACAGCATTGCTCTCTGCTCTGAAGCAGTACACGCCGTCGCAAGTGATGAATGAGACTTGCAACACTTGGGATAGGGTTCATTGTTGGGTTTGATCACCAGTACAGTACCTGTTCAACTAGCTGCAGCCACAGTCCGTTCGCTGTGTCCCCAGTTGGCTCCATTCCCCTCACTACCCTCATCAGCACCGACACAACCCTCACCCTGTTCACGCTCCGAAATGAAACGCTCAGCTTCAAGACCAGCCATACAGCCTGAGATGTGCAGCAGCAGAATGAAGCCGTCATTACCAGCATGTGAAATTGCAAGGAGTACATGACACACTGGCCAGTCGTCGTGAAGCTAGCATGGTAACCCTGGCACAACCTTTTCTATCACATCCACGGAGTCCATCATTGGTTAGTTCCGCCCATCTAACACAGCGATTGGATACTTAAAACCTATCATCAACTTCGCTGTCACTGCATGCCGTTGGCAAGCAAGGGCAGAGTGTAGTGCATGACATGTCTCCTTTTGATGGACACTGACGTGCTACACAAGCAACATGAACGCAGCATCCCCTGCAGCCTCACCTGACCCTGCTGCTGTGATGGCTTGTCGCCACTTACGATCCTGGACATCTCCAGCTGCATACACACCTGCAACAATGCCAAGTGCACGCATACAGCACAAGCAGACTTGGCAAAAAGAACGATACCCAGAAGACCGACGCCCATCTATGATGTTAAGTGACAAGACACAACACAACAGACACAACAGACAGTCAGAATCAATTTGGTAGACATCGACTCATAAATCTGCTGCAGCAGCTCCCCACTATAGCCAATCAGCAGACGGATGCAGACCTGGTATACTTGTTGCTGTGCTGTCTGGTGCTGTGATAATGTAGCCATACTCATCAAGCTCCAACTGACCCTCAAGGAAGGCAGTGGCAGGGGCATGACCAATAGCAAAGAACAGGCCAGACAAGGGCATGTTCCGTGTTTCCTGGGTTTGGTTGTCCCGTAGCACCACACCACCTGAGGCAAACACACAGCAGCATCCGTCAGACAAGTCGGCACTCATACAGCAAGATGTGAGCATGAGCTTGATGCAAGGCTGGAGGGCAGCAATGCACATGCACCTGTGGTCTATGCTATGCTGATGCATACAGCACCACCCCACTTGGGGATGTTGCATATTCTACCAGTCCAAGCACTCTTACCTAGCACGTCATCATCCTCATGTCCATAAGCCTCAACAACCTCTGTGTGCCAGATCACCTGCAGAGCAGCAGAGCACAGAGAGTGTTACTGCCTGGAGATTTGCTTAACACACGCACTGCCCCATCAGCAGTGATAGCACTGTACTGTGACCTGTTGCTCTGATGTATAGCGCTTGCTTTGTTTGATTGACCTGCCTAGTGATAGCGGCAGACATAACACCAAGCAGCTAGCCCTGTTGCGGACTGATTCATCAGATGTTGCTCACCTCGATCTTTGGGTTTGACAACGCCCTCTTTGCCATGACCTTGCTAGCCTCAAGATAATCAAACCGATGGATGATATAGACCTTGCTGGCATAACGGGCGAGGAAGCAAGCTTCCTCCATGGCAGCATCACCACCACCAACTACTGCGACTGCATTATTCCTGCAGCACGACCACATACCAGTCCATCGTTAAACTCAGCAATCGCTTAATGAGGCCAGCCTTGCAAGACTTGCTGCAACTTCTGTAAGCAGGCAGTAAATTGTGTCTGGTGACATTACTAGCGACAGAGGGACTGCCGCTGTCAGTTACTGCACATCTGCCTGCAGTTGCTCACACCTACCTGAACAGTGGGCTGGATCCATCACATACAGCACATGCTGAGATGCCCTTGTTCCAGAATCCATTCTCTTCATCAGCACCAGGAATCCGTAATCTTTTAGCCGCTGCACCTGTTGCGATGATGACTGCATCTGCTGTGACCAGCTTGGTGTCAGTCCACAACCTGAATGGTGAACCCTGCTGTAGCTCTAACTTGTTTACTGTTTCTGTGTATATCTTGCAGCCATACTCAATGCTCTGTTGCCTGCAGCACAGAAGAGGTGACAAATTTCGATGTGAGTGCTATGTGAGTGCACAAGACTCAACTCAATCCATGTTCTGCCAAGCATGACTCATGCAACTACGTACTGTGTCACACACCTGCAAGTGCTTGAGAGCTGTTGATGCGTGTTAGGAATAAATGATATTGTGTTCTTACCTGTATTCTACATGCACATCGAGTGCACAGCAGCAGGTAGTTCTTATCTGTTACGCATCAGACAATCGTACCTGAACCTGTCACAGAGCTCTGCACCCATGATGGGTTTGGGGAAGCCAGGAAAGTTTTCAACGTATGTTGTGGTGGTCAGCTGACCACCTGGTGCGATCCCATTTGCCATCCATCCCTCAAACAATATTGGCTCTAGTTCAGCTCTGCCAAGATATACTGCCGCAGTATGAGCAGCTGGACCTCCTCCTACGATAACACATTTGGTCTCGATCTCCTGCAGAGAGCACGACCCAACAATACCTTCCGGCGTACTACATGGACAAGTACTGCAATCATGTGTTTGCACCTTTTAAAAGAGCGCAGTCCACGTGCATGTGGGACACCATGCATGCTCTGCTGCTTGATGCTCCTTGCAATGCGGTGGGTTCAGCTCAACATAGCTGGTTAGAACTCACCTGTAAAGAGGCTAGCACTTTCACACCGCACTTGTGCACCTTGCGACCGAACTTCAGGCTGTTTGCGTTACATTTGCTGCTGTTTTGAAGCGTTCGAGACGACCTATAGCTCATCTGAGGACACAGTACCGGTATCTTCTGTTGAAGGTGCATCTGCCCAACCGTGCCATGCATGGCGCTGATGTCACCCTGTGGTACTTGAATACTTCCGAACACACGTCCTACTTGCATAAAGAGGCGACTGCCAGGGAACTGCGGCACAAGCGAGCTGCTGCCAGAAGCAAAGTGACTCGTCACTGCAAATGGAGATGTTGGAGCAGTAGATAGACAAAGTGCTAACCATAAGAGGAAGTCACCATGTTGATGAAGGTGGGGACTATGTTGCTTCAAGCTCACTGACACCTGTCACTCAGTACACGTACCGTTTCAAAGCGATCACGTCTCGCGTTTTGTGTTGAATCTGGCTCTGAAAGCACAAGTTCTATGAGAACACTTCAGTTAGGAATCCAGAACCAAATAATTTGATTTTTGCAGGGACGGCCAGACAACATTTCGTTACGAAGGCAACCTTGGCAGTGTGGCACCTACGTATACGACAGCGTTGTGTGTTACCAAGAAGCCCTGTGGCGCCACCCCAACAGTCTTTCAGCATGTTGTGTACTGCTTACATTGGTTTGGACCGCATGCAAGACACACTACTGCCTTGTATGCATGGCTAGACCACCACATCCTCTTGGTGGAATAGACAACAGACAGCAGTGTCTACAGATGCACAGAAAGCTTCCTCTTAAATCAAGTTGAACCATGTGAAGTGATGAATGTGTGATTGCGACATAGTGGAAGTGTGCTTACGCAGAAGGAAGGAAAGAAGGCTGCCAGGTAGCATGTTGCTGTCCGTCGATGGCAGCACATACACATTTTTGCACTCACACATTGCACTCAAACGTTGGAGATGGCTAACTTGGTGACATTGATATCTTATGGTCTGAGCGGAGGGGACAGCAGACCACGTGCTTGTCACCAGTCATCAAACTGCTAAAAGCCTCTGTGGCCCTGCCACAGTGCTGCTGCTCGGACCGTCACGGCTGGCAGCCGCTGACTTGGCTGCTGAATGGTTGGGTGGAAGATGAGAAGCATGTCTGATTTCTTGAGGTATCGGGGCGTATCAGACAGCAGTATAGGACATCGAATCGCTGCCATGCTTGATGAGTGTGATGGAAGCATGTCTGACGGAGAGAAGAAGAAAGTTTCGAATCAAGTTGGCTTCTGCAACAGTTTGTGACTGGATGTTGGCAACGATGGCCCTGTAGAGCACCCGCAACTTGCTGGCATGTATAGCAGCCTAGTGACTGATTCTGTCACCATGAAATTCATGCATCTACTGCCATATGTTATCAACTTGATGGCATGCGGTTTTGTGCCCAATGAACTGGAGTTTGCGCTTGAAATAGGCGGGAGTTACCCATGTGACCGCTGGAGTGCTACGTCTGCTAACCTAGCAACGGTTGCCTTTGGCTCAGTTGGCTGCATGACTCAGTGGGCCACTCGCTTGGCTTCTGTGGTGGGCCACCTGTCGAAGGTTTGCTTGCGATTTGGCTGCTCCGCAATGCTCATGAAAACTTATCTGTGCTCAAATTGAGCCTCACTAGTACTGCTCCGAGCAGTCACGATGAGTCATCGTCATCAGGAGGGCATTGAAATCAGTCAAGGTGCCTGTCTGCCATGTTGAACTGCCAGTGTATGTGTCAGTACCCCAGCTTTACACACTGCATGGAGTCTGTGCCCGGCCCACAACAGTCTCTGCCGCAGAGACAAAGATGACCTGTGTCCTCGACACCAGCCTGGCACCCGTAAACAGATGCAACAGGTCCTAATTAAGATCACACAGCACATGGCGCTGAAGCACCAATGCCGACTACTGTCAATACTTGCTTTTCTTCAACAAAGCCAATATATGACAACACGCACCTTGCGGCGCATTGCTAGCAAACAACATCTGTGCGTGTGCTGAATTGTCAACACATGTACTGGGTCTGTTGATGATGACACGCGTTCCTGAAACACATGCACTGCAAATAGCAAGTCGACGGATGTTTGCAAACGCAACAAGTCAGCCTTGGATTGAAAAGAACAACTGCAAAACGCAACTGCACAACACATAGAGAGCAGCAAGACCAGGAAGATAGTGCAAGTAAGGTCAGTCATCATCAGAGTAAAGGCGAAATGACCTCGATTGCAACCAGACCACCACTGTATGCAGCCGCCAACCATCAATCAGCACCAAGAAGATGGACTGCATGATGCCAGCGCTTGAAGGTATTCAGCATTAGCATCTTGAGCCTTGCTTGCGTAACAGATCTGCTGACATCTGGTAACTAATAACCACCATAGCCACCGCCGCCCCTGCCACCTCCATAGCCGCCACCTGCATTCAGACAGCACACCAAGTCAGCACTGCAGTTGTCATTGCACACAACTGAGAATGACTGCACGATCCTTGTTGCAGGGTGCGAGGCTTCAACTCTACGCCATCAGGCGAGGCTTTTGGTGTTACATTCGTCAAACAACAAGGCTGTCGTGTTTTTGGCGTTGATGTATGGGCCTGGCGTTTGCTTAATTTTCAGGCTCCAGCCCCACTTTGACAGCAGTGCTGATCCTGTTGGCTATTCACCCCGACGCCAAGAAGCCAGACCCTTTCCGAGAGCCTCGCACGCTGCCTTGAAGGTCAATGAACTCAAAAGCATGGTGACTGCCAGAATCTGCTCCTTTCCCGCCGGCACTCTGATGACCAAATGTGCCTCATGCAGAGCTTACTACCAGACTCACCATAGCCGCCACCACCATAGCCACCGCCGCCATAACCACCACCACCATAGCCGCCACCGCCATAACCACCACCACCACCATTGTAACCACCTGCCGACGAAGATTGGAGTGAAATTTGTGAGCACCTGGTGGCTAGCTGAATCGCAGGCGCTTCCCAGTGACTAGACTTCCGTTTCGTGCAGAAAAGGCATGAAGGAGACATGCCATGCATCCTCTTATACTTACCGCGGCCACCGTATCCTCCTCCATATCCCCTGCCTCTGCCACCACCAAATCCACCACTGCGCTCACCAGGTGGCTGAGCCTCGTTCACCCTAATGGTCCTGCCCTGCAGCAGTGGAGCCAGACAGCAGTCAGCATCTCATACCTGCACAACTCTCCAGATTGATATTGTGTGCAGTAATAAGAAAGAATACAATACAAAATGCAGTCACTGCGTGGCCGGCATTGTTGATGGTATGTTCAGCTATGGGTCATCGCATATGAGTCAAAAGCAAGGGCTGACTGCTGTTACAGGTCTGTCATACCTGGAACTCAGTCTCATTCAGTCCCTGGATTGCCTGCTCAGACCCGCTGGTCATAGTCACAAAGGCAAAGCCACGAGGACGGCCAGACTCACGATCCTGTGGGGCAGTGAGGCACATTTCAGGACCCGTCTCAGCAGACAGGACCTCCACCCTTGCTGCCTGGAATGGACTGAGTCTTTCTACCGTAGACGCTGACAAGTTGTTCTGATGCTTCTCATGCACATCAAACAATGTAACCCGCGGTGGTATCTGCAGAGCTTGTTTGTGCAAGATACAAGCACCAACCCAAGCCCACACAGGGTGACCGAAGATCACCACAGGTTACCAACATATACTGACGTACGACAACAGGCAGTGTTGAGGCCCTGAATAACCCATTGAGCAGCACGGCTCGAGTAGCCAACGATCTCGGACGACAAGTGTTTGATCGTAGCCGATCTGCCTAATCATGTCAATCAGGCACAACATCGCTCACCTGAGGAATGAATGCATCTTCCACGGTTCCGTAACGGGAGAAAAGCTCCTTCAAATCGGCCACATCAGTGGACCAAGGGATGTTGCCAACGTACCTGCCATATGCAATCACAGCAAACGCAGATCATCATTCTGTATATAGACTGAGCAAGGAGGGCTCCAAGAAAGCTCCATACAGCTGTCAAGTCCAAGCAACGCCGAGCAGCATGCAGTAACTGGCATCGAAAGGTGCTCGTAATCAAACAATACATCAAGTTATCAAAGATAGGTTCCTCTTCATATGCGCAAGTAGACAGTACACTGCACCAGCTTGTTGCGCACACACTGGTAGCGACTCACAGTTTTGTCGACATCTTTCTGCTCGCTTCAATACTCCCGAAACCAAACCAGCCAGATCCCGACCAAGGACATGGCTGTGGCGTCCACACGCATATCGCACTCAGTTGGCAACGAGTGCACACCGAAACCAGGTCTCAGGGCTGAAGCGATACACTTGTACGGGGTGGAGCAGACTCGTTGATTTTGAATTTCATGATAGGTTTGGTGAAGCCAGCACGCAGAGCTCAAGGTTTGTAGCTTGCACAGGGCTGATTTGTTGTCGGCACTGATCAATTCTTGGTATACACCGTATTTACAGGCATC
Source organism: Scenedesmus sp. KT-U (assembly GCA_029853055.1). Taxonomy (NCBI): domain Eukaryota; kingdom Viridiplantae; phylum Chlorophyta; class Chlorophyceae; order Sphaeropleales; family Scenedesmaceae; genus Scenedesmus; species Scenedesmus sp. KT-U. Next base: position 1,067 of record JARWLF010001709.1, on the reverse strand, counting down.
TGACCATCTGTCCTGGCAAAGGGATGCTGTCGATTTGGACTATCTGCTTGCTGCATGAAAGACTGCATCATAACGGCGGCTGATCATGATTTCTACAACAGCTTCCAAGTGGGCAGCATCTCACATGCTCTGGTGGCAGTACTGTCGTAAAATAACCCAGGGAAGTGTGGTTAGGCGTACATAACCACCCAGGTGTTCTCTGATACAAGCTGGAAGGCCCAATGCTTGCCACTGACGCTCCTTGACCATGTTCGAGCACAATCACTATCTTGCACACCTCCACCTGGTGCAACCATTGTATACCGGCATGTACCCCAATCAGTGTGGTGGTGGCGGGTGGTCAGGAAGCATGGTGGCCACCTTATGTGACAGGTACAGCAGCTTCAGGGAGGCATAGGTGATATGACCCAGGTCACTGTTCACACAGCCTGAGCTTTTGTGCACCAGCCAATATCATTGATATCCTGCATGGGCAGGGCTTGACAATGTCAATACCTGGCATAGGTATGTCTGCCTATGTGCTTCTTTCTTTGCCTTGCCAGAAGTGCTGCTTCAGTACCCACTTTGCCCCTCCGGCCCAGGACTGCATGACCAGCCTCAGCAGTAGTGCCAACAGCTTGGATGACTTGTGAGGGGCTCCGGTTGGCGTCTCAGCATTGTGTGCCGGCCAGCTTGGTGACACACTCCTGCACTTGGCTCCTGCTGTTACTGACACTGTCTATGAGCCACATTCAAGAATGTGCCGCCGGTCTGACAAGCGAGCAGATCACATCAGAGCACTGCAGTGCCATGCAGTATGATTGTGCTTCTGTTGTCGTTGCCTCTGAGAAGCTGTGCCACCGACTGTTGTTCCTTGGCACTGCGACTGGCATGTGAAGAAGCTGCACAGCATGTTATGCCCAGCATGTCATCATGCCGATCAACCCTCTGAGTGGCAAGGCTGCATCAGCTGTATGTCTCTGACATTGCCAAGAGAAGTTCTCTATGACACTGCCCACTCCCTGGTGTCTGACCACAGCACTTGCTTCATCAATAGACATCATTGCTGCACTCTGCTGTACCATCAT
>JARWLF010001706.1:0-17081 GCA_029853055.1 Scenedesmus sp. KT-U | reverse complement strand
ATGCTTCTGTGGCGTGTAGACCTGTTGCACATGTGCCAGAGTGTAGGGCAGGTGGATGCCTATAAGCCAGCGCATGAGCCAACAAATGCTTAAAGCATCTGTAAGCATCTGTGACACAGACATGCAGCAGAACCGCTGACGAGCTTGAACAGGTTTCTGCACATGTACAGCCTGGTACAGCCATCGGCAAATTCCAGGCCGAGCATCTCCTAGCAGCGTTGAGAAGCACGAGATACAACAAACAGTGTGCTTTATGTGCCTGCTACTCATGCCAAAAGTTCCTGCTTGCCGTCGCTATACCAGAGACCTTCACGGTAGCAGAGGTGCCCGTTCGCGCAACAGACATAGGCTGCTTTCAATCGCTTGTTTTGATTCTAGCACCCTTGTTGTTGCGGACACGCCCGGCAGGCTGTGAAGAGATTGCAGTACAGCCATTCGATCGTCATGTTCAGCCAGTCCTGCTCTTCAGGCGGACTGCTCCGCGCATGCAGCTCACTGCACAAAGCAGTACTTCAGCAGATAATAGTCACAAGTGGTTGCACAGCACCACTTCCCTTGCTGTCATATCCCGGAACGGCTTCTGGTGCACCACTGCAGCAGCAACGGTGCAAACACGAAGTTCGCATGGTCCTGCTGAAGGTCAGCTTGCAATATTGTGCTATCATATTTTAGCAGGGAGTCTGCTTATATCACGGCGTTGTATCACATGGACACTGTACTAGTATGCCTTTCAGACCAACCAGCAGTGGTCACCAGACCAACGTACAGCAGTCCTTCAGCAATTCACCAGCCGTTACAACAAATGTTCGCCTTCAAAGTAGTAATCAGAGTCATATGTTTGAGCTTTGCTAGCTGTATTCTTGCTGCTCGACTCCCAGGATCATGAAAAGCTGGGCCAAGCTGGTGACATAGTAAACGTGAAGGCTGGGTATGCCAGACACTACCTGTTCCCAAGTGGGCAAGCAGACTACGCCGTGCCATCGGTCATACAGGACATGAAGGTAACAGACAGTTAGGATCCAGTACGCAGCTGATTGTCGGCCCTGCAATGTCTCTCAACTGTGGCAGCTGCGAGCACCCATGTGCACCATTGTTCGCTTTATCAGACTACCTCTGAACAAGGCCCAAAGGCCGCAATGTCTTGATGCCATTGCCTCCTTGTCGTTGTTACTCACAGGCTCGAGGGGCATTGAGTGCCCAAGCATTGCAGCAGTTAGCGCAGGGTTCTCAACAGCGGCGCAAAGCAGCAGCAGTAGATCCGTCGACACTGCCACTGGAACAGCAGATGCCAGAGATCTGTAGTCTGCTATCAGAGAGGGGAGTGGTGAGTTGAGGACGAATGCATTCTTTGTTACAGCTTCCAGTGGTTTCTCCAGAATCAGCAGACCTATCAAGTGCAGTTGCAGATCTTACAGGGCTGTTGGCATGACTCATACATATCAAACAGAGACAAGAGCTATCTGTAAACTCATAAGTCTTGCTCTGGAACATGTATGCGGTCAAAGTATAGTTCAGATCTGTCTGTTGTGCGTGTAGTATCATCCTGGATACATGTGAGCTCCATTTTCTGCTGTACTGTATGACAGGTGGTAGGCCGCAGGTTCAACATCAGAGATGAAGAACAGCCCATGATAGGCCGGGTGACAGCAGAACACCTTGTGCATTGTGTTGCTCAGCAGTTGAAGATAGATCTACCCCGGGAGCTTGTCTTGATGCATTATGATCAGCCCATAAACCAGTTTGGCAGCTTCAGGGTTCCTCTGAACTTACGCAGTGCTGACGGCGGACAAGTAGAGTTAGCAGTAACTGTTCAGAAGACTCGTAGGAGCAGTAGAGTCAGGCATCTGCAGGAGAGATGGATGCTGTTCACGGGTCAGCAGCAGCAACAGCAGCAGGCAAGCAAGCATGCTCAGGCTTGATTTGCAGCGCAAGTATAGTGTTGTTCAATGCTGAACTACTTGCCATGGGGAACAGCAGCTGTGACAGCAAAGCTCTGGTTTGGGGTTTGGTAACTGTTCACAAGTCAGAGATAGTTGCAGGGTGTGCAAGTCTGTCCCTTATGTGCAAAATGATAATAACTACGCTTGCTCCATTGTCCTGTGTCAGAGCAGTGCCTGTTATCTTCCAGGCCCACTGGCGCGGTTGTGCTTTTGGGTGGGCGAAGGACCTCACCAAATCACTGCGGTAGCAAGGACTACAGCGCAGCCAAGCGCACACAACTGTTGTGAACACTGTGCAGTGTGTGTCTATTGTGGTGCACGCCTGCAACACGTTGCTACTTCGGGAGCGGGGCGGACGGCAAAGTGCGTGAAGACAGATGGCCAGATGTGACTGAAGAGTAACCTTGTGCGCATACGACCCCGTCGCTCACTGACAAGTGCACTAACGTCTCCTGTTGTGGCCAAGGTTCGTTTTCAAGGAACGGCAGATGCTGAGGTGTGTCGAGACATCGCAGCACGTTCAGATGTAAAGATGGCTTAAACTTGCGCTTCAGGCCAAAGCTATGTTGCACCCTCGTTTGCCCTTACCAACAACAATGAAGGCACAAATAAACCTTCAACAGGGGAAGATCTCGTGTCACCAGCCCGTGTTCCGTAGCAGCAGGATACGGGTAGCAGTCGCTGACGCTCAAACACAGCAGCAAACGGATACCACGTTTGGATGGGGTAGCAGTAGTGCTCAAGGGCCCCGGCCCACTATGGAAGACGAGCTCAGGCTTGAGATAGACGCAAGTGCCGGTTTCACATACGCAGGTGGGATGTTATACCAACTGCTCAAACACAAAGCACAAGCTCGCTGACCCGCATGCTTCGACCTGAGAGCTGCAAATCACCTTCAAAGACTGCTGCTGTCGACTCTTTTGCCGTGGCTCGAGCAGCAACAGAGCAGCTGGTTACTGGTTCCAGTGTGTCACCTTAGTGCCAGCATGAAATGCAACTTGGGCTGTACAACCATCAGCATGCACAATGCAACAGAGCACAAGCTCCAGGTTGTTTGTTGTCGATGGAAAGTACGCACGATATGCAGGGTATCATCCACTACTGCTGACAAAGCTGCTTCTGCAACTGATATCCTTGCAGCGGTGTTTGATGGCCATGGTGGCAGCACCTCCGCAGAGTGGCTCAGAGATCATCTGCATGATGATGTCCTGCAGCACATAGACGGCCGGTTACTGCAGCCTGATCTGAATGCTGAACCCATACCTGGCAGACCAGGCGTCACCAAGTCGACACGAGCAGAGCAGTTCATGACCAGCGTGTTTCAGCAAGCAGACAGCGAGTTGATAGACTACTTGATAGGTGCGACATACAGCAGGGACGTGAACGATGTTACATTGTCCGTGTGCTGCAGACACGTCCTTTCACATCTGCACTGACAAGTGACACTATTGGGTATGCAGTTGTTTGTATGGCATGGGGATTGTGGGGTGGCTGATGCTTGTGAGGTCTTGTGTCACATGAGCAAACAGCACCTGCAGCAGCCCATACCTATGATTGCTGGATGCAAAAACTGCTGGTGGCAACTCTGTACACTGAGCTGTGTCCAGCTAACCCTGCTGTACCGTGTGATGTCCTGCAGAGAAGAAGGGTCGTGTGACAGGTGCCTCAGGTGCAACTGGTACAGTAGCAATCGTACATCCTCAGCGGGCTGTGTTTGCAAGTTTAGGAGACAGCTTAGCTGTGCTTTGCAGGTACGAGAGGCTTCTTGTTATAGAGCATACAACAGCATCTCTCCCTCAGCACTTGCTCAGTTGAGCTGCACAACAGGAAGCATTGTGGGCTTAGTTACCGACATCCCTGATCGTTACCTAGATCAATCCACAACTCAGCAGCTGCAGATTGTGACAAACATACAGTACGTGCTGTGCCTCTGCATTTGCCCCAGGAATGGTTCGCCAGTAACGTTGACCAGTCAACATCGTGTGTACGGCTTTGGTGATCATGTTGTGGAGGAGATTGAGCGCGTTGAGGCAGCAGGGGGCTGGATCACAGACGGGCGGGTGTGCAATGTGTTGGCAGTCTCAAGGGCATTTGGAGACCCTGAGTTCAAGGTGAGGCAACCATCAACATGGGCAGACATCATTACTCACTGCAGCTGCAAAGAGCATTCATCAGTGCTTGCTACAGCAGCTCTTGTCGGTGCATGCAGGGCGAGATACCTGCATCCGGGAGGGCTTGTAACAGGCACCTTCAAGAGCAGCCTACTGCCCCAGCATGCCATACATTCCCCTATAACGCCTCGTGAGTTGTGCATTTGACAGTCAACCTGACAGCATCAGACGTGTGATGTCTGTTTTGCAGGGTGAGGGGCTTCAGATCTTGTTAAACGAGGGAGCAGAGAAGGGCAGCTGGCCCAAGGACTTTGCCGCCAAGCATGTGTTCACAGCAGACCCTGTCATTCCTGTGCCAGATGTGTCACAGGTTGACTTCAATGAGCAGGATGAGTTTCTGGTGATTGCTACAGATGGGTTGTGGGACTGTATGCCCATCGCAGAAGCCATCAGGTTTGCGAGGTTAGTTCTATTGAGAATTATGAATTCACATACCATGCTGGAGTTTGTTTCTGTAAGCCATAGTTTGATATCACAGAGCTCTTAGTGGTGTATGATGGCGAATCTGCCACTTGATCACTACAGGATGTATTGGCATCACACCAGTGGCATGCCTGTAGCTTGAGTGCTGACCGCTGCATGATATGCCGATGGGGCTGTTTGTGGATGGGAGGCAATAAAAACTGCTCGACACTGTCTTCTATCTGCTGTGTAGGGCTCAGTTCAAGCAAGGCAAGAGTGCACAGCAGGTAGCAGATGCACTCGTAGAGATTGCTCTCAAGCGGTACACCACAGACAATGTTGCTGTCATAGTAGCCGACATGAAGGGTAAGGACAGCTGGACAGCAAAGCCGGCTCGCAGGAATAAAGGATTGCTGACCAACCTGTTTGGTAACAACAAGTCGTAGCAGAGAATACATATGGAAGGATGGTTCAGCCGACACTCCATATGTCTGCCACAACTGAGTATCTTGTACTGTAGTATGCGTCCTTTTAGTCCGTAGATAGTGAAGTGTATGTTCTGGAGCTGGTTATAATACCGATGTGAAGCTGTGGCTTGGAGCTTATTGTTGAAGTTGAGTCTTGCACAACAGCAGCAACGTATTCAGCTGCTGTGATATACTTTTAGAGGAGTAAAAGCAACTTATCCCCATGGTTTTGCAGTGGTTTGTTTACGTTGTGTTGGTCTGCTGCATACAAGCTTGCCTTGCCAAGCTTACAAACAACAGAAAGCTGAAGAAGCTTGCTGAGTATACATATTACATCCTTGTTATATGAACAGGTGGGTGGCAGCACTGGTACAGCACTGTAGTACATCATTCCTTGTACCACTATGGTGGAGCTTGGTTGTAAGCAATACATCACAATGCAAAATGTCCATTATGTGAGCGCACACAGACAGACCTTTCGCTGTGAAGTTGACTTACTGGCGATGACATGATCATAATCATCGTGAATGTAGACTTCACCATCGTAACAAGGCATGCACACAAGGTAGACAGACCCTGCTGCATGAGACTACTGCATGCAAGCAATTATCCACCTGAAATCTGGCATCGACCTGAACGTTTGTTGCTTTTATACAACCACCGCGGCGGCGCACACGATGTAAACAATTCAAACAACCAACCAGACCCCTCATAGGCACAATTGAAGCAGTACTTCAACTTTAACATCATCTCCTCCCAAAGCCCTTTTTCACGCTGCCCTTTCCACCACCTTTCCTGACCTTCTTGCCTTCACCACCACTTACACTACTACTACTACCAGTGCTACTGCTGACAGGCACCCTGAACACTTCCTTTACCGACTGCCCTGCTGCTGCCTCTGGCCCTGCCATTGCAGCCACCTTGACTGCTTTGAGCACTGCCTTGGGCACAGGATATCCTCTGGCAATCCACTGCTGCATCACCCACTTGGTGTCGACAGCATCTTGTGCCGTGTGCAGGGACCTGACATACAATAGTACAATGGATATCTTATCAGAGACTGGTTGTGGCACCACACAGATGTCAATGGCAAGGGCTGAATTCTCACTCGACAGAAGATGACATCAGAGGTATCACAATATCGAGTTTCGAGCATGAGGTCAGTGTGGGCATCTACTGCTGTTGCAGGTGCATGCATAGCACTCTGTAGTGAATCCAACATCAGCAGTTATCTTGTGTGGTGCCAGACTGTTGTGAGACCAACGTGATGACTGCAGATGTAACAAGCAATCACACGCCGCTCAACAGCTACTCTCATGCAGCTGTGCTGTACTGCTCAACTACGGATATGCAGCAAGCCATCATGCCCACCTTGGGTCCGAAGTGCCGTTGGCAAATGAAGGGAAGAACAGCAGCGCCATGCCTTGCTTGGGCTGTACTGAGATGCCAAGGTGGTCAAAGTGTGTAGCTCCACCCTACATAGGCGCAAGCAGATAAGCCAGGTGATAAGCCCAGTCCAGGACGGGGATGGATTGCATGCGTCAACAAGATGGATGCATATCCTCTCGTTGCTACTGCTTGATGCAAATCAGGTAGGCACTGTATCAAAATACAACAGGCGGTCATGCAACGTGTACTCCACCAACACCTGCTCCCCTGTTGCTCTGTGTTACCTGCGATACGCTGTTGAGGTAGAGCAGCAATGTGGCATGTCTCTGGAAGCCGTTTGCCATGGCCAGCAGTGCAGGAAAACCATCCTCATGAGCTAGGAAGTGCTGGCCAGCTTCATACCTGCAAGACAGATTACTGCATGCGATTAGCAGGTAGTGTGGGCACACAGAGAGCAACTCCACACGAAGCTGACAGTTGTTCAGCAATGGTGCTGCAATATCTGAATGCCTGCAGCACTCTAGATCGGCTGATACCTCCCACATGTGAGCTTCAAAGCTGCTCAACTACAACATGCCATAGTGTGCATGCTCTTGGCTCATGACCCTGTTCTGCAGCACAGCTATCATCGCCATCTGTAACATCTGTGTCACATGTCTCCAGACCTCACCTGGCCACCTGTGGACTCTCAAAGCAGTACTGGCCCCCTGCAGGCATTTTGCCTGTTGCGCCCCAGCTGCGTCCTTCATCCAGGTGAGCCAACAGCTTCTTCCCGCGTGACTGCATCACGCGCATCAGGGCTGTCAGGGCAGGTGACTGGGCCTGAAGTTGTCAACAACAGTGCAACATAAGATACTCATCATGCACATTTGCACCGGATTCAATCTTGATGAGGAAGGGCCTAGTCATGCCATTACCAGTATGTCAATGCCTGCTGCTGAGTCTATATACCAACAACACATGGCACTTTGGATGAGATATACCAACTGATGCCCTGCATTACTTAATATCTGTGTTTACGGTTGTCTATCACTGCAGTCGCCTGTCACTGCAGTACTCTGTCTGTCTGACCTGAGTAGGCGGGTCCAGCAGTAGGGAGCTTGACGTCCTCCGGGAGCCATACACATTGACCTGACCAGCAGCAGCTGCAGCGTTACCACCTCCAATCTTGGATTGCTGCAAGCAACCTGTGGCACGGACAGTGCAGGTTGCTACAAAGTCAGGATATGCTTGAACGCTGCCTGCCAGAGCCAAGCCACCAAACAAGCCAGTCAATGTCCGAGCAGTTGCAAGTTGTTCAACTGCATCTCCCTACCGCTGTGACATGTTATCTTCTGAGGCTGCGCCCCACCAGACAACAGCACTGTGATCAGGTCATTGCGTCATCTGTCTGTGATGGTTGCCCTGCTACTTGTCTCCTGTTATACCTGATGCTACCGCATGCTGCTGCCAGCTTGTGCACTCCTCTGGTGTCATGAAGCCATCCACAGTGAATATTGCAGGATCAAAGTTCACAATGCGAAGTCCCGGGTAGTCTAGGTCTATGGGTATGAACTTCTCAGCCAACTTCGCTACAAAGGCCTGCCTGTCGTAAGCTGACGTATCAGACGCTGGTATGCCACCTTGGCTGAGCCACTTGGCGGGGATACGCTCGAAACTCTCGATGCATATGACAGGCGCAGCTGCAGGTGGCAGACGCGACGCTGGTTCTTGAAGAGGTGCTGCAGAGTCGGCTGTACTGCTAGGTTGCTGGATTGCCTCCTGTTGCTGCTGTACTAAAGGTTGCTGTTCTTGCTGCGGTACCGATTGCTGTGTCCGTACTGCCTGACTGTAAGCTTGCGCAAGCGCTGCCTGTGCAGATGACGTCCGAGATGGTTGTTCATCTGCTGCAGCTTCATTTGCAGGTCTTTCCACTTGATCTGCTTTCCCTTGCTGCTGCTGCAACTGCTTTTGCCTGGCTCTTCGTGCAAAGTGGTCTGTGCCGCCAACCTGTTCTAGAGAAGGTAACAGTCCAGATGGATCCCAACCCAAACGAGCAGCTGTTTCTGCTGCGACCTCATCCAACTGCTGGCTGGTGTCGTCTACAGATGAAGCTAGGCAAGGTCTGAGGGGTTGGATGTGACGCTTGCGATGGACCGCAGTGATCCTTCGACATTGACAAGACGAAGTATTTGGAGACTTGTTTGTCCCGTGTGAAGAGTGCCCGCAATGGGGTGCGGTGTGTAGCATGGTGAAAACGAAGATGGTCGTGTAGGCAAACGTCTCACGGCTGCAATGCTTGCATACTCAATTCCTTGTCAAAACACCCCAACCTATTCATGACCCGAAACTGTCTGCCGTGCCGGCCTGGCCGGGCCATATGCCATGCCATGCGAAGCGCGAAATAACAGCGCTCCGAAGCAGATCAACTTGCAATGCGAGCTCCGGACGTAGCAAGTGACATGTCTGCTATACTTTAGCAAATCTTGTCAGTGTTCCTGAGCTCGTGGATGTCAGTGCTTCGCAAGCATCAGAAGCTTGTTGTGTGTCAGCTGTACAGCTATCTGCCACAAGGCTGCTGAGAGGTGTCGACGCCTTAAATAGGCCTACTGCAACTATATGGTGCATACGTAACCTTCTCAGCATCGTGTTGACCGGCAATCGGCGGCAGGCGGGACATCTGAATCAGTCTCATTATGGCCACATCCCAAGGCAGGCTGACACTCACCAAAACCTGGCAAGCACTGAGCAAGCGCAGCCTGCAAATCATACCATGCTCAAGGAACTATCAGCTAGCTATACTCCGGAGGCTGGTATCGGCGCAGTGCGCCTGCAGTACAGCTCAGGTGCAGAGCCTGCACACCAGCAGCAGCAGCAGCAGCAGCAGCAGCAACAACAGCAGCAAAGTGTCTAGCACGAGCCAGCAGTCACCTAAAATCCGTCACAGCAGCAAACACACCGTAGACTACACGATACTTGCAGCATGTTGTCACGAGCTCGCGGGTAGCTGGGTGCCTTCCAAAGTAGAAGAGGTGGGCATCTCTCATGCTGACTTCATCCTTTCTTCTCACATCAGCTGGCTACTCAGTACTGCAGTATGCTCACATAGTCAACCAGCAGCTTGTAGCAATATTTCATCAAACTGATGCATCAAATATCTTCATCAAGGCTTCTTAGCCTGTTGACCGTGCCGACGCAGCTTATTGTCACACTTCCCGATCACCAGGTAGTTCAGTCAGACAAGTTCACGCTGTCATTACGTCTGAGAACACCGCTCTCTCAGGGCTGGCTGCACCTCAGTTGGCACCCCACAGCAGCCCGTGTGTGCATGGGTCAACCACCTCATAGAGGAGACGTCACAGAAGCATTCTCGTTCGCTGAACAGGTCGGTCATCCTTTGTAGCTCCTGCAGCACTTGTCTTCTTAGTCACATGAAGTCCATCATCAGCTCAGCCAAATGGACCCTCCTCCGTAAGCAGCCTCAACCATTATCTTGTTATTTCACATACTTTACCGTGCTCAACCTGTTATCCTATGTAGAACAATGCAAGTAATGTGTGCACATATTGCTCCTCTGCAGGCTAGTAACCATCTGAAGGGTCTTGTGCTGCTATCCGCTCATCTTCCTGTCCCCTGGGAGCGCGTAGTACAGCTGGACTTTGGCACACGACCCGGTGATGCCCCCAGTAGGAGGGTCTTCTGTGAGGTCATGGCTAAGTGAGTCAGGATGTAGAGGCACATGCAGACGTGACAACCAAGTAATACAGACACAGCTGCCGGTGATACAACTATGAGTTGCATGTATGTTTTGCATGTATATGTCATGCAGTGGGCCTTCAGAGTGTCGTCTTTCACTTATTGACTGATACTACCACTGACGTACCGCATCACTTGCTGAAGGCAACACCTGGGGCAACAGTTTGAAGGTCCTGCTACTGCTGTTTTGCTGCAGATACAGCAATGTCGTGCTGACTGCAGCTGATGGTGCTGTGTTGGTGTGTGGGTACCAGGTGGGGATCATCATGGGAACATGAGTCAGCTGCATGGGCCAGCACACTATGCCCTGGCCTTTGCTCAAAGCACCTGATTTGTATGACATGCATGGTAGAAGTAGAGCACTGGCTACACGCTTGCCAATCTGCTTTAGCAGTCTCACCGCCCGACATGCTGTGACATGCTGCCCTGTTCTGTGTGCGTGTTGTTGCGGCATCTCACAGGTTGGTGGTTCCATGTCCAGTTTGAGACAAGTCCAGCAAGGCCGTCCCTACCAGCTGCCACCTGTGGTCAACGGCATACCACCAACAGCAGAAGAGTCACAAAGCAGCTGGCAGAACAACATCACTCAGGCTGCAGCAATGGCGGCTGCTGAACGAGGAACAGCAGTACGTAGACAAGCATCTAGTACGCGTAACCAGCAGCACCTTGCAGTGGATTCTAGTAGCGATCCTCATTCAGCTTCAGCAGCTGTATCAGCAGTAGCTGGTGCTAGCAGTAGTACAGCGAGTGTGTCAGCTGGTGCTACTCGAGCTTATCGTGGTGTGAGTCCTGCTTTGATGGAAGAGCTCTGTATACTGGCCACAGTATCACCTGCTGCTAGTCCAGATAGCTTGACCTCTCAGGACTGGTGTGAACTTCACAGTGCCTGGCTCACCTGGCTGGACAAACTTCACACTGGAAAGTTCACACCCACCAGCTGCCCCAGCACCGGGAAGTTCTCAGTTCTTGGTTCATACAGCCAGAGTCACGGTTCTGTTTTTGACATGGTGGATGCATACTTCTACAGCTTACAAGCGGGTGAAGTTTATTCATCATTACATCAGCGGCTTACTGCTGCAGTTAAGCAGGCAGTGAAGAAGGCTAAAGGCAAGGTGTACTCATTCCAGCAGCAGCTGTCAGCAGCAGAGGGAGCAACAGCCGTACAGAAGCAAGCTGACCTGATTGTGGCCAACTTGTATAGGTGCGAGGGCTAGCAACTAGCAACAACACCTTACCTCCCACGTTCAGGTATGCCTTACATGCTCAATGCAGCAGACATTGGTGCATGTACATGGCATGTTGTAGAACACACACTGTGCAGCTCAGTCAAACTTGCAAGTGAAAATCCACATACAAATGTTCATACATGTGTCCACACAGGATTCCTGCCAAGTCGAGCGAATTCGTAACCGAAGACTGGGAGACAGGTGATTCCGTGACAGTGCAGCTGGACCCCACTAAGACGCCCATGGAGGTGGCTGAAGGGCTTTACAAGAGAGCCAGGAAGTTGAGGAGAGCTGTGGATGCAGTGCAACCATTGCTGGAGGCAGCACAACAAGACCTGGAGTACTTGGAGTCGGTAAGGATGACTGATATGCTGGATCAGTCGTTGGGCAACTCACCTGGCATGTCTGTAGAGTTCTCTACAACCAGCAGTTGCATTCTTACGATCATTTGCAGCCAGGACTGTGGAGTGTGAGCCTCCGAACTTGCTGCGTTGAACTGCTGTGACAATGTTCCTGAGCATGTACTCCCTTGTCCTCAGGTTGAATGTGAGTTGAGTCAACTACCTCCTGGCGGTGATGCACAAGAACTTGCAGCACTCAGGGAGGTGCAGGTCAGTTGATAACATACACCGGGGTGTCAGGCTGGTAGTGGTGGATGTGTTTGTGTATCAACAGCAGCCTGTTACTGCACTGGTGTGTTACAGACTTTGACTGTTTTCCGGCAGTAAGCAGAACCACTATTATGCGGCTGTCAGAATTAAGACGACAATGATGATTGTGTTATGTTGTCCATCTGCTGTGATAGGATGAGTTGGTTGAGTCCAAGGTGATCAAGCCACCCCCTGAAGCTGCACTGTCAGCAAAAGCAGCAGCAAAAGGCCGCAAAGCACAGAAAAGAACCCTCAAATCAAACAAGTCCGACCTCTCACCGGCCTTAGCAGCGGCAGCCGCAGCAGCAGGCGGAGCAGGTCTGCGGCGTTTTAGCAGCCCGGGTGGTTTTGTAGTACTGGTCGGCAGAAACAACAAACAAAATGACGTGTTGAGTCATCAAATAGCAAAACCGGGTGACATATGGATGCATGTCAGAGGCTTACCTGGATCCCACACTGTGATCAGGCTGGAATCAGGCCAACACGAGCCATCAGAAGATGATCTTCAGTTTGCCGCTGATCTAGCTGCATGGTTTAGTAAGGCGCGTGATGCAGGAAAGGTAGATGTGATTGTGGCTCGTGCTGAGCATCTCAAGAAGTTCAAAGGTGCCAAGCCGGGTCAGGTGTTGGTGAGCAAGGAGGAGGGAAACATCGTTGCCAGGCCTGGACAATCAGCAGCAGCAACCAATGACAGCAGCAGCGATCTGTAACTCACTTTGTGAGATGTAACGCACCGCAAGATGGCAATAGCTTTTGTGTGGTGTTCACAGAAACTGGGCAGCGGGTGTGCAGCTTGACACTTGAAGAGCAGGGACAGGAGGTGTAAAGCTACTTGAGCAATGTGTCCAATCACTCGACTTGGGCAGGTGCTGCAGGCGGCACTGCCTTGTTCACTGAGACAGTATAACAATGGCGACAGTATCACACTGGTCATGTTGGCACAAACAGCAGTTGATAATCAGTCTGAAATGAGAAACGGATAATCCAGGTCACTGAGTACTGTACTGCGAAGGACTTCCTGATCACACCTGAACCGTTCGGTGGCGAGGTGCACGTATGGGATGTGTGCAAAAATTATGTTTTACTATGTTTGTTATTTGCCCAGGCTGGACATCAGCCGCTGCTGAAGCTTGACGAATGCCATTGTGCATGTGTCATATGCTGTTTGATGTGCTCAGCATGGTATGCTGGGGTCCAGCACTGCTGGTCGGACCATCATGGCAGGCTGCTGAGTGCACTAAACTGTTTCGTGTCACACTGTAAGAGAAGAAGGCCTGCATTTAGGTCACAGTCTTGTGCCACGAGGCGCGCAAACACACGCATCAGGATGCTGGCTGACACAATATATGACACGCACATTCATTCTCTATTGGAGGGCAGCCTGACCTTCATCAGTTACAAGACCACTATCAACGCCAGCAAGTATGTGGACTACCAGGCATTCAATTACATCAGCTACATCAACTTTCTACCATGTCAACCCTTTGGACATGAATTGCTTTCATGAATCACAATGCTACTGGTGCTGGCAGACAGCCAATGAGAGCCCATGTCAGCGTATTCAACACAACCAAATGGGCGTACAATTCTTAACATTTCTGGTCAAAGGCATCAAATGTCCTGGTATGTACACATTCACTGTAGGGCCTGGATGCGACAGTGTCTCATGTACTCATTCTTGATCAGTATTCTGGAGTCGGGAAACAGCATAACAATGTGCAACTCCTGGACATGACTAGGCTGCAGACCGACCTGGAACCTGATGAGCATCAGACGACACCAACTGCCAAGCCGCTTTTCATTCATATAATATTCGCACGCGCTGCTATAATGACCAGCACAAACACCATCACCAAGTACACTCAACCACCACACAGCGAGCAACTACATCTCCTGTATACCCTGCTGCAGATGACACACGCTTACAAGCAGACTGACTCTGCAGCAACCAGCTCAACTATTGAAGCTTGGTGCCAATACCAATACCCCTCTTGTCTCACAGTGTGCACAATCACACACTGACAATGTGATGGACCTGATATGACCAGCCATACCACACCCTTCTCCCTCACTCTCTGGTCAACAGCACCCTCCCTCTGAAGTTGCAACACATTCAATCTGAATGTCTCTCCAGTCATCACAGCTCAATGTGCCACCTTCTCTGCTCAATGTGCAATAGCCCCACACATCCACCCCACTGCAGAGCAGCAGCTACAGCACACGGCCTCGCCAGCATCACCACAGCATCAACAGACAACAGCATACCCTCACAATGCTGCACAAGTCACACACAGACACACACCAAAGAGAGTTCAGCACAACACCCTGACAAGCACACTCACAACCTGAGATACCTGAATAGTAGTGGTGCTAGTTAGCAGTAGTGACAGCAAACGAAATCAGTAGTAACAAGTAGTACACAAGTCTACTGCGAGTACTCTGTGTACTCCTCTACTGCTGCTGCTTGTCAAAGCCCTCATCACCATCTGCCTTCCTCAGACTACCCAGCTCTGTAGGTGCACCAGTCTTCACTACTGTACTGTGGGCGTATGCTGCCGCAGCATCTGCTCCGCGTGTCTTCACCTCCTCCTCAATCTGGCCCTTGATCCAGAAGTATGTCATACGCAGTCCGTCCCTCAGACTGACAGTGGGGGCCCAGCCCAGCTTCTCCAAGATCAGCTCGTTGTCACTGTTGCGACCACGGACACCCTCGGGGCCTGGAATGTGCTTGATGGGAAGGTTCTGCATTGACGACAAGCATAGCACCAGCCATCTGAGCCTAGCGCAACACAAGACTTCAGACTGGCGACATAAGCAGGCAGCTGACGATTCCCCTTTAGCAATTAGGTTACTAGAGTGCGAGAACAGCATGTGGCTGAGCTCACCTTCTCCTCAAAGCTCATTGCAATCTGCATCATGTCATTCATGCTGACCATCTCATCACTGCCCAGGTTGAGAGGTTCGCGGTAGTCTGACTTTGTAACGCGCAGGATGCCCTCCACACAGTCATCAATGAAGGTGAAGCTGCGGGTCTGCTTGCCATCACCCCACATCTCAATCTCAGTGGGACTGGTCAGCACCTGCAGGATGATACGATCGATTAAGACTTATGAAACAGCAGTTGGACTATCCATTCAGCATCCACCAACTGTTGAAAACACCCTAACAGTCCCGTGGCCTCACAATGAGTATGCTACATGACTTGGCTCAGCATTGAAACACCTGAAGAAACCCACACAGACGACATACCTTCCTGCAGAAAGCTGCTGGTGCCTTCTCTCTACCACCCTTCCATGTGCCATAGGGGCCATAGATGTTGTGGAAGCGGGCAATGCGGCACTCGATGCCAAAGTCCCTGTTATAGTGCATGCACAGCTCCTCACTGGCCAACTTCTCGAGACCGTAAGAGTCCTGGGGCTGCAGAACAGATCACGATGATAAGCACAATGTCAGCAGCATACTACACACTGTCGCACAAAACAGATTGAGGAAGCAGGGTATAAGTACAACACCTGGTGAGGCAACAGGGCTTGCGAGACAACTTGAAACCGGGGGGCTCGCCCAAACATTGTGCAGAAGTTCCCAGGTAACTGCGAATTCGTCTAGTGCGTACCTGTGCTGGCCATGCATCGCTTTCCTTCAAGCCACCACCTTCAACCTTGGTGTCCAACTGCTTGTGCTCTGGGTAGATGCAGGCACTGCTAGCATAGAAGAACCTGCAGCAACAAACCATAGAGGTCAAAGTGTATCGACCGCTGTAGATCTGGCTGAGAATATTATTGAATGTATCGTACTTTCAATATCAAACAGCCCATGCAGGGTAACACATACAACATGTCACCACAGGCCTGAACAGCCTGAGCAACTGAGTACATTAGAAGCGGTCTCTTGTATGCAATCTCCAGACAACACTAAGCAGAATAGTCTGACCGATGACTGTGAGAAGTTTATGATGCAAAACAGCGAGGCAAGAGGTTGGGGTATTGGTGCAGGGGAATCAGCAAGCACATCATACCCACCTCGTCACACCATTCTGTCTGGCAGCTTCGAGCATGTTGTAGCTGATCATTGTGTTGTTGTACAGGATCACTGAATGGTTGGACTGGATGAAGCCCATGCCTCCCATGTCTGCTGCAAGATTGAATACATGGTCGCAGCCCTGGCACACCTTCTTACAGTTGTCGAAGAGGCGCAGGTCCACTAGATGGAACTCATCACAGAACTGATCCTCCTGCGGTAGTGAAACATATAAAACTATTGATTGATGTCTTCCGGAGCCTACTACATGTGCAAGCACGGAGTTTGCATGTTGTAGCATGCGACCGTAGCCAAGGAAGGGACAGTAGGTGCGTAAGCTCTTTTCTGCACTCACCGAGAAGTGTTCGTTGCGCTTCCAATCACAAGCTATCACATAATGCCCCTCTGATTTCAACCTCTTGGCCAGATGGCTTGCAATGAAGCCACCAGCGCCCGTAACACAGACTCGCAGCTTTTTGGATGGCCAGTATGGCTCGAAAGGATACTTGGCCAGCTGACTTACACCAGCATAATCTGCATGCACTTGAGTCTGCTCTGCTGCCATTTCGGGTTGTGAATTGAGTAAAAGTGCAAGACGGTATGCTGCAATGAGCTCTCGCTAGCTTGATTGGACAAAGGTCAACGCTGAACTTGATTGATACGTAGCGAAAAGGTGACAATCAATGGCTCAAGCTGCAGCTATATACTGCGGGTGGCAGCTCAGGGTAGAGAACCAAATCGACAATGACAACTGCTAGATTTGGTGGTCCTATGGCCTTAGAAGAGCTTTCGTTGCAATTGCATTAATGGATTAGAGCTAATGTCTGGATGCGCAGACACTCGCGGTTGCCAGACACCAGATATCCCCTGCACCACTCAAAGCTGTGGCTACCTGACGACCTCTACTACGACCAGCGCCGCGCGTATGGTAGAAGCTCACGGGCGAACTGCTTGTAGCTCCTTGTGTTGATGATAAATGCATGCGAGGTACTCTTGTACGGGGTTACATTCCGGATATTCTGCCGGTGCCGCTAGATGCTTCAACTCAGCGCCAGTACCACAACATGCGCTTTGCCAAGTATGT
>JARWLF010001704.1:0-11791 GCA_029853055.1 Scenedesmus sp. KT-U | reverse complement strand
CTGAAGTCAGAGTTGGCAGAAGCTGACTCAGCATCAATGACAAAGCTTGTCAGCTTGTACAAGCATCGCATTGCACCAGCTGCAACTGACACAGCTGCAGGCAGAGTTGCTTCTGCTTCTTCAGCCGGTGGTGCAGCAGCTGCTCAGGTCAGACCTGGAAGTGCAGCAGCAGTGTCTCCTCCTGGCTCTGCTGAGCTTGAATTCACACCACCTTCTTCAACCTCTCTCAAGGGTGCTGCAGCTGTAGCACATGGTGCTGCAGGTGGAGGTGCAGCAGCAGCTGCTGCAGCAGCATCAGGTGCTGGCAGTTCTACAGGTGGCTTTGATCTGTTCGGTCCTCTGGGGCCTGCTCCTGTTCAGATTACTGTCTTGAGTGATGCACAGATGCCTGAGAGCTTGGAGCTGTCAGTCTGGGAGAGGTTCCTGCAGTACAGGATAGCTAGGGGTCAGATGGACATATCAATACGAGACTTGTCAGCGAAGGTGGGCTAGACAGCAGTGACTGCAGGAAATCCTTCAACACAGCTCGTGGGTAGGAAACCTGGGTGATGGGGGCACAGGTTCGCTGTTGCTTTTGCAGTGAGATCACTCTTGCGTTGATGCTCTGGAGCAGAGTTTGTAAGCTGGTGCCCATGCCCTCACAGATCCTTTTGTCACCTGCTGTGCAGCTTGTCTGTTTGCAACATCAGCATGAGCTGCTGCAGTCCCGGCAGACTGAGAAGGCGGGTCAGGTGGCTGCTGCCGCAGAGGAGTTGGAGGCCTTGCGCACCAAGAGAGCAGCAGCAATGTTTGATGTGGAACTGCAGCTCAGGCTCAAGCAGGGTCAGGTGAGTAATCACGAACAGCAAGTTGGACACCCTGTTGGCCATGTGACCAGGAGGCAGCTTTCTGCAACATGGTGCGCTGCCTTATTTGCCGCATATTAACGGGGCACATGCTGCTAACCTTGACTTGTTGGCTGGTCTCTGTGTACGTGGCTCACTATGCCATGTTACTCAGTGGGTTGGGTGACTGCTGCTAATCTGCAGGTTGAGTGCAGCCCTGAAGGTGTTTCAGCTAACAACCCAGATGCTGTGCTGATCAATAGAGAGCAGGTGGTTGCCTTGAACACTGCTATCCTGGCAAAGGGTCAAGCCAAGCTTGACTTGATGAAGCAGATGAAGGAGTTCAAGCGAGGCATCTATCAGCTGGAGTGGGAGAACAAAAAGATTGACATGCAGGTAAGGGTGGGCAAGGACATACCGCGAGAAGTCCGTACAAAGCAGCAAACAGATTGAAGCCCAGTGGTGTTAGGGGTCTCCTGCATGACACGAGTCACTCTGTACTTGCTCCCGGATCAACCGATGCCTGTCAGGTCATGTGAAGGTGGTGTCACTGGGGATTGTTTCTTTGACCCTGTACAGGCTGCGGACATCATCAGCTTGACACAGCAGCTGCAGCTGCTTCATGTCACCAAGGACTTCCAGCAGCTGGTGAAGTCATCACGTACAAACAAACCTACTGGCTCTTCAAGTAATGCAACTGCTGCCGCCGCTGCTGGTGGTGGTGATAGTGGAGGACAGAGTGCTGCTGCCACTGAAGTGCAGAGGCTGCAGAAACTGTTGCAGGTAATCTGCAGTTCAACCAACTGGCAAATAAACAAGCAGATGCTCGGCAAACGAATGCAGCAGTACCTGTTTGTTGTGGCACATAGTCTCAGCTACTGGACATTGTCATTATGTCGCACGCTCCATGGTCGGCATAGCTTTAGGTGGCTCTCAGGTAGTTGGTAGCAAGGTGTATGTTGGCCACAGATGCGACAATTGACTGGATATTGTGATCTACTCGCCACAGGTGCGTGAGGACTTGCACAAGAAGGCGGTTGCTCAGAAACAGCGGCAACTGAAGCAGATAGAAGCACAGATAGCCGCCAAACGTCGTGAGAATGCATCTGTGGCGTTGCACCTGCAAGGTAAGCATTGGTCGACAGCGGCCAACAGCGCAGATTTGTTGTTGAACCTGATGTGGTTGCTTCAGGCAAGCTGTCTGCGAGTACTGTCATCAGCAGTACTGTGGTACATGTACCGTCCTACTGTCTAGAATCATCAGTACGAGTTGGTGATCATTTGACGAGTTTGATTATGACAATCTGTCATATCTGCTGTTCAAGGCGGGTGCTGGAATACTGACATGTTCTGGTTTTTCTGTGCCTACAGGACTTGATAAAGTCATGGAGGACCACTCACGCCTGGAGGGAGCTGTTGCAGAAGATCCTGGTACGGACAGAGTCATGCGCAACCTCATGATGCAGCGCAAACTACAAGACATCGCAGCAGCACAAGCAGCAGAGATTGCTGCAGCACAGGCAGAGCTTGAAGCATTGCAGAAACGCAACTTTCCATGCTTCCCAACCCAAGGTTCCGCTGGGAACTCTGGTATCAGTTTGATACCAATAGCAGCACCGGCAGCTGGCAATAGCAATGTGCAGTCACCAAAGGTAGCACTACCTGCAGCTGGGAGGTTACCCGTCCTTGGCAGCAACATGGGGGGGAATGCAGCTGCACAGGGTGATGCGTTTGCTCCCTCAGGGAGCCGAAAAGGCAAGCTAGCTGGTTCAATGGCAAGATCCATCGGACCTGATGCAAAGCCTGGCACCATTGCCAGCCACTCTGCTACTACGGCAGCAAGAACAGGAAAGCTGGCAGCACCGTGATCTATTTTGTAATGCATCTTCCTATGCCACCAGGGGCATGCTTCTTCATATATGCAGTTGATGACTGAGTGCCTGCAGCATGCACCGTGCTCACAGTGTGCACATCTATCATGGACCTGTAACATGTGAGCATGAGCCCTTGACTGGCTGACAATAGAATAGTAGCAGCTTACAGACTACATAAGTGAAAAAGCCAGGAGGGCAGCAAAGCAGATGACACATGCAACGTG
This sequence comes from Scenedesmus sp. KT-U, assembly GCA_029853055.1. Lineage (NCBI taxonomy): Eukaryota > Viridiplantae > Chlorophyta > Chlorophyceae > Sphaeropleales > Scenedesmaceae > Scenedesmus > Scenedesmus sp. KT-U. Next base: position 8,869 of record JARWLF010001704.1, on the reverse strand, counting down.
CAAACACATAAGTAACGGCTGCAATATGCGCATGCGATGACGCAGTAGGGTTCGTATGTTGGCATTACTGTGGTACTGTCTGACTGGGCCGGCGTGGGGTAGCGTGCATCTAGGGTTTCAGCTCTGGTTGCCGACCATGCTCACGGCACTGACAGCAAGCACAGTGCGAGAGTCTTGACTCAAGTCTTGACATGCACATGCAAGCAGCAACACGTCGTCGGTAGACTCTAGCGGCGCTGGGCCCGTCATATGGAGCAGCCGCTTAGTCAATCTATGTACGGACGGGGTCGGAGCGTAGTGCCGACACCAGCTCGGTTGCGTAATCTACTCCGGCAGCGCCGTTCAATGGTGTTTGGAGCCCTGACTGAGTGATCTACCGTGAGTCGGCATTGGCCAGTTTCCCTACATTTGATTGTTCGGGCCATTGCTGAGAGTCAGCTAAGGCAACCTCGCGCTGTTGCCCCGGGACAGGAGGCCCTCTTTCAGTGACTGTTTGGACTCTCCTAGTCAGGCTTTGCCTGACAGGGAACGTACAAGGTTGATACAGTGAATGGGTAACTGATGGAGATAGCCAGCCTGTTGCTGCCACGGTGACCACATGCAGCTGACAGCATTCCCAGCTGGTGCACACGTGTGTCATTGACTTCCGAGAAGGTGAACCTTGACGCTCAATTGCAAGGCTGCCGCATGCATAACCGACTGGTACTGCGCATGTGCTGTTACAAAAGAGCAGAAACCAACACACACACACACTTTATTCACTCTCAATCACACACATCAAATGAAGCACAGCAGGTGCCTGCTGACCTACTGAGGATGCCGGACATAAGAGCCAGCAATTGCAAGCAGAGACTGGTTTGCGGCGGTCCTTCTGCACTGTGATGTCCTATCAAGAAATCCAAAACTTTCAGGAATGCTGCAGTATATTTGCCATGGTCTTTCTACTTATTTGCTGTTGAACAGCAGAAGTTCTGACCAGTTGAGTGGTCACATATGACAATGCTCAGTATCAAGTTCAGTACTGATTCACTACGGGAAACCCCTTACTGTCTCAGCGTCCCAACATCACAAACAGCAATGAAGCAGCTTGAACCTGTCTATCAAGGAAGGCACTGTGCTGAGCCGTGATTGGCCATCATAGAAGCACCAGGATTCGTTTGTCTGGGACCGGCTGCCAGGCATACCAGTGACACCCGGAAAGCACACACTCTGGCAGGGTCACTGACCAGCCAGGGATGCCGAGTAGGTTTTATACATGTAAGCTCTGGCCAGTTGGGCAAGCGGGAGCTTGGACGTTGCTGCGCTCATCGTTGAAGCAAACTCCTGCAGTTGCTTCAACACTGCACCTGGCCCCTGCTGCTCCCAGGCCAGCGGTACAAAGCGCTGCAGATTGCTGAACTCTTCTACCACATGCCTGGTGACAGCATCCATGGCTGCATTATAATCTCCATTGTCCCTGTATGGCTTCATGACAGTCTCAAACAGCATAGCATTGGCAGCTGCTGCAACTGGCTTTGGCACACCCTGGATTGGGTTCTTCTTGTCATAGCCCAGTGCTGCAGCGCCCAGGACAACCTCTACAGATACTACAAGACCCTCTGGCGTGTCCTCAAATTGCACCAGTAGCGTAAACGCCTGGAAGCCCATAGCTCCAAAGTACAGCACATAACGGTTGCGTGGCAGGTTGAGTGCCAAGTCACTGGCTGTTACCCAGAGATCCGTCCTGTAGCCACGATCTGGTGCACCAGGAAGGGGCCTGTTGGAAACAACACATCTTTCAAGGAGGTCACATGGTTTAACAGTTGCAGGATAAGGTGATCTTGCCACTGATGGTGTCAAGGCACAAGGATGCTGCCTTATGTGCTTTGGTGGCCAAAGCCGCACCACCATGCCCCCAACATGTAAAGTTGTTGAACCATACTTTATGCCGCAGGTTTCCCAGATCATCTCACCTGTACTTCTCAGCCAGGCGTGATTGCAGCTGTGGTGGTTCAAGCAAGCTATCACCAGGTATGATACGGAACTTGAGGGGGGTGTAATGGTCAAGCGGGTGCCACAGGACATGCTTATGGAACTCCTGCAATGCCAGACAACAGTGATCTTCGCAAGCAGTTTACGCAGGACTTCATCCAAGCTTGCCTCAGGATGCTTGCAAAAGCAGCACATGTTATGCACCCTGCACAAGAATCAGCATACGGTTGGCTGATATGACAAACAAGCTGAAATCCACGCAGGCCACAGCATGAACTACTTGGTAACAGCTTCATGGAGCCCAGTCAGCATCCTGCTCCAGGGGTCATGGCACAGGATGCTGTGTACCATGCCCATCGCTTTAGTGTGTCACCTTGCCGTTCACAACCAGCGTTTCTGGGAAAGCTGGTGTCATGAACCATACCGCCATCTTGGCTGTCATGTTCTTCATGGGGTTCAGCACTATCTTTCTGTGGGTCGCTCCAGCATCATCAACCCACTCTGTCACTGTGGCATCATCATCTGGGCACCACATCTTCCAATTGAGTGGTTCCGGTGCTACGCTGTTGAGGCACTCAATACGCAACTGCAGGCAGGAGTGTGACAGTAAGCAGCACTCCACTCAACAACATCTACCTAAGCAAGGATATGCTTGCTGTACGGCATTGCTTTGCACTGCTGTGGGATATGCTCGTGTAAGGGCATATATCATGTAATGATCAAAGAAACGATGTCTGCTACCACCTGAGCTTGGCTCAGTCGGACGTTGTCCCACCTTTTTGGGCGTGGTTGCGGGCTGCTTTTGGAGTGTGCCATTCAAAGCACTTTTCACTGCTCCAGGAAGAGCCAGCAGGCTTGTACCAATCTTTTCCAATAGAAAATTCTGTTCAAAAACCAGAGTTCCATCTTCAGAGGCAGCGAAAGCTGCTGCCACAAACAGCCAAATCAAACCTAGTCCGATGGCTACGCGAGTGCTGAGCATGCTTGGTCCCGTTCTGGTGACCAGATAGCACTGGCTTGTCTACAGGTTTAGCAAGATACCTTTGGGTGAATAAAGTACGGATCAAGGTGGGCACGAGGCTGAAGCAGTACAGGTGCCGTGGATGTATTGGTGATGCCATGAGACGTGGTACAGTAGTTCGAACATGAAATAGAACGAGCGGCTCCATTACAAAATATATTCACCCACTGCAGAACGGCACAACCTCTGACTAACACATACTTGTCATTGTTTCTTGCCCGATATATAGCCTGCAGGCTCTGACTCCGTGCATCTCTCCTGAGATCAACTGAGATCAATACAGCGAGGCCAGTCGAAGTGCGAAGAAACAGTAGCTGCAAGCATGATGCTCTATCAATGATGGAGCTCACGTAGTCAGTCAACCGGTGTGCTAGGTCTACTAGGGTGGTATAGGTGTAGCTAGCTACAGCGGCTGGTGGCGTATTGATTGCAACATACCACCGCATGCATGCAGAAAGTGTTCGGTTGTGGTGCACATGTCAAGCGTATGATCCTTGTTAGGGAGTAAGCACAGCAGGCAGTGCCACCGTCTTGCCCACCGTGGGACGATCGCCTATTTCTCAGCATCTTCTTCTTGCTCTTCAACTCGGGTGCAGTCTGAAGCCTTAAGTGGCACTATTGCCATTCGTTGGTAACGACGGGCCTCAAGTGGCAGGCTGCAGCAACCGTTGCATTGATGATCAGTACTCCTAGTGGACTGATCAGCAGTCGGCTGGAGCATAGAGCAGCAGCCTGCAGTAGCACTGCTCATGATGAGTTTGTGCCAGATACTCAAGCATGGCATGGCATGCCTTGATGCATGCGGCACATGCTGCACGAGTCAAGCCCGGGGAGATTATCCTTTCATAGTAGCCCAACTTGGACCAGTACACGGTGGACAGCTGTACAATGTTTCAACAACATGCTTGGCAAGCACAGACCGGCCAGCCTTGCAATCATTCGTTTCAGACTTACACGTGCCACGTGCAAGTATAGGTCAGTGACCTATACCCTTGATCACCGCTATGTACATCTGCACCAATGAGAATCTCAGCATCGGTGACTTGATAGACCGTACTAAGCCATACGCAATTGTTGCTGTCTAAGAGACAGCTGGCTAGCTTTGGGCAAACAACATCAGAAGCAGACAGCAGATAGGCCACTCAAATGTTCGCAGATTCTATCTACACCTGTCTTATATTTGATCTGAGTACCACCAACTGCCATGGGTTGAGAAGGCTACCCATCATGGCCGCCATGATGCAGCGCGGCGCTGCAAAAGAAAAGACCCGATTGTACTTTACACATACTATCTACAAGTGCTTGACTGGGACTCAACGAAGATACATATCTGCACAAGGTCGCTTCCCCGACAAGAAACTATATCTGCTGCAGAATTCGAACAGCTATGTCAGGCTGGCCTTCCATACAAATCCTCCTTATGAAGGGCTTCACAATTCGCGCTATACTAGATGGGTTCACACAACAGGGTGCTTGTCAGCATGACGATCAATAAATCCCACAATCGTGCTGTCACCTATCTGGCTGCTTCTTAAGCTGACACCAAGACTGTACGATTGACTTCAGTCTGCACGGGTATGAGATTTTGTGCGGGTTGCTGGACCACTTGTGCTCAGCCTCTGGAAAGCATCCTCTGCTGCCACTCCAATTCTGCGACTGACCTTGCGCACACTATGAGTGTATGGCTCAGCAAAGTTGCGAACGGCGGCAATCTGCAGCAGGAGGAGATTCACAGTCACTCAAATCACCATAGGGGTGCCAGTACATTTCTTCGGCGTGTGTGCTTCTTTGGTCATGAAATCACAGAGGTAAGGCATCTTGGCAACACATGAGCAGCATTGGTAGGGATACCAGCATGACACCGAAGTGCCTGTGCCTGCCAACGGCTGCTGCGCCCAACGGGAACATCAGCCTTCCCAGGTAGCAATAAGGGCAGATGCTACAGACAAGCTGCATGTTGATGCCCTGGGCCGGAATTAGACACACATAGCTACAGGGCTCGGCAAAGTGCACCACTCACCTCGCCGACAAGCATGAGAGTGCGCCAGTACGTGCAGATGACAAAGGTGCCAAGCAGAGCAATTCTGAAACTGGTGAACCAGATCAAGGCCACCATGACGCCAGCAGAGATGAACCAGCGCACAGTGCGTGGCAGGCCAGCCTTGTCTACTTGATCCTGCAACATATGGGTAAATTGCAGTGAGCAAGGCTGTGCACAGTGGTTGTGAGACACTGACCGCATTGGTGATGATAGATCCATCCTGAACAGAACAGCTAGTGCCCCAGTGGGTTTGTATGCCACATATCAGTTACATACGAACATAGGCCTAGAAGAGGGTGGTACTTACAATGGTGTGTGCCCGGATGCTGCCAACGATGGTGGCCAGCTGGTCCTTTGTCATTGCATAGAGGCCAGGAAGAGTGAAGGCGGCAATGTAGGACAACAGGACAAACCACCACACACTGCAACCAGACAACAAGGAGCACTACTGTTGGTAATCAGGATTGTTGCGCATGTATGCATGCACGGTGTTGACGGCTGGTGTTACCACACGACACCATACACAATGCCTGTGGGCAGAAGCAGGAGCATCAACACCACCAGGTAATATTTGTCGAATGTCTGAGCTATTGGCTGCTGACATTCACATCCCCCTTGTTCAGCCGCATCACGGCACATGTACGTCACACACCTGATGCGTGAGCCAACTATTGCCAAGGCCCACAGAGCACCAGCCACCTGTGACGGCAAGCACATCAAGGGGAATTGTACTTGTGGAATCGAACGATCAACCAATATAGTGAACAATCTGTGCGACAGCTGATGGCATTGACTGCTCTGGGCAAACTGCCTTGGCGATGCGATCTCACATGCCACCATATTGTGAGCTGCTTGTAATGGTTGCCTGAATTGCACGTCTCGTGTCCTGTTAAAGACCACGGCTGTTCAGCGACACACCTTGAGGGTGATGTTGGGGTCCACTGCTGAAAGGTATTTGTCATGAGCAGCCCCAAGGCTCCGCAATGAAGCATCCACTGTCTTGCGAAGACTGTTCAGTTGTGCTGAACCCACCCACATGCACCGCTGGTGCCATGGCTCAGAGACAAAGTATCGCATGAAGTTGACGCCCAGGTCCAGCAACAACAGGTAGGCAACACCTGCAGGCCAAAGGACGATAAAGAACTGTCCGTTGTGGTACGACCTGCTTGGTATGCATGATTATGCTATTCGCTGATTAATGGCACCCAATGATCCCTTGCTCTATGTTACTGGATCTTGAAAGCAACGACCCTGCTGCGATCTTACTGGAAATTAATGACCACTGATGAGCGCCATAAGCCACCCAAGTCAGCACGCCATATGCCATCAAACCCGCAAGGAAGACCACCAGGGTCTGCAGGGGCTCTGTCCACAGCAGCAGCTCAAGGTGTTAGCGGCTGGCGTAGAGGGTGCTTTGCCAGCAGGCTCTGGGGTGACAGCGTTGTCAGGCTGAAAATCTGTCTGCTTTGTCATGGCATTGGACGGTGCTTTAGCTGGCTTGGACGAAAACACCGTGGGCTTAAATTCAAAGGCATTGGTCTGTAGACGAGAAGAAGCAAGACACGATGATGACATGGGACCTTGTATGTGCTGTGATATGACGATCTCTCCTGACAGCACGCCGAATGCCCATGCACGCAACTGGTGAGAGCAGGACACTTTGAACGATTTTTTTATATTTCGGTTTCATCTAGGACGTTGGGTACCTGAATTTCTCCAAATGGATTTCTCGGGGCTGAATCGGTACTCTTAACTGAGCCACCTGTGCCTGCAGCTTTCAGATTCTTGCTGCTGTCATTGAAGCTGAATGATCCATCCGTTTGTTTGGATGTAAGGGGGCTCATGGTGAACATGCCATTGTTTTCAGTGCCGTATTTCTGCATGGTGATGGCTTGCGTGTCGTCGAAATGCTCTTTGTCAATCACAGAACAACGAAGATGCCTCAGCGATATTGATCATGGACCTCGAAACCACTTGACAGCGCAATTGAATGGCACAGTAACACTGTAAACCCCTGGAACCCTGTCTGTGTGCGCATCCAAACCACCATGTTTTGTAGAACGTGCCAGCTAAGCATTTAATGCATTGCTTTGTTGAGGCAGCTCGTCACCTGCAACTTTTTCTGGTGTGTGCTTGGGTTAGGTGTTGAGCACCATACAGTTATCAATCTGGGATTCCCAGATACTATTTTTTGCAGCTTCGCTCTTTGTGTGCTCCATCGCACGGAGCATGCACCAGCACAGCTTCCGTGCAGGGTAACCACGCACGGCCAGACAGCTACCAGATGCAAATATCATCGCAACATCATGGTAAGGGATTACCTTTGCGGTGGAACCCCGCATACGGCGTTCGCTGCAGCCAATGAGGACCTGATTCGTCCTTTTGGGTGTGCCCTGTTGACCAGCAAGTACATGGTGTTGTGCAGGCTACACTTGTCATCAAGGGCGACAGACGCACAACGTTCACAGTTGCAGCCTGCGGTGCTATCATACAAGCCTGCGAGCATTGGCAACAGCAACGTCGGTAGACGGTGCGGTGATTCCAGAGCAGCAGCAGGTCAATGCCAGCCAACATGCAGCAGCACCTGCAGCAGAAGCTCCCAGACGTCGCAGACGTGCAAACGCACATACACGTTACAACAAACAGACACCAGGCAACCCTCGGACATCCACCTACGAGCTATTTAGGCAGCAGTCTGCCAAGAAGGGTGTTGTTGTCAGTCCTGCAAGCAGCAGTACTTCTCTGCCACCAGAGGCATTGGCTGACCCAACTGAAGCACTCAATCCTGGTATCAGGCGTATCAGGCGCAGCACATACAGCACTGTGGAACAGCGGCTGGCAGCACAGTTTCAGCCCTTTCGCGACTCTTTCCAGCACGTAGCACAGCAACTGTCTGCAAGGCAGCAACAGCAGCAGCTCAACAGTTCTGATGCTTCAGCAGAAGCAGCTGCCCCCAACCAGACTGCTGAGCATGGTTTGGACAGTGGCGTACAGGAATTGCGCAGGGCCTCAAGACGCATCAACAGGCTGACACAGCTGTTCAGCGTTCCTGCAGATGATGTCCCAAGTGTCACCACAGCAGCAATGTCAGCCAAGAAGGTGACTCATGAGACTCCAGATATCCTAGCACAGCAGCCTGATGAGTCACGGCAGGCTGTCCAGCGTCTGGCAAACATTCTGCTTGAGCAGCAGCGGCTACACAAGCAGCAGCAGCAGCAGGAGGGTGAAGGAGCACCTGACCAGCAGAATCACCAAGGCTATCAACAGCAAGCACTCTTGAGTGACGCTTCAGTCAGCAGCAAGCTTCGGCCTGCCAGAATCGTGTCTCCATCAGGGTCTCAACTGGGTGCAACCAGGCTGTACATGCCTGCTCCTTCAGCCAATGACGCTGTCAGTCCAGCAGATAGGCAGCCCTTGCAGCTCTTGTCTGTCAGGCAGCTACAGCAAATGCAGCAGGAAGCACGGCAGCAAGCTATTAAAAAGGTGCGTGTTTGTCAATGTCTTGATGCAGCAACACAATGTCATATGCCACAGCATGTATGGCAAGCGAAGACAGGTCTGCCAAAGCAGTGCATCAGGAGTGATCGGTGTGATGCAGAAAACGACGCACAGCCCAGGAACATAGGCAATATTGGAGGACATTGGTGGTCCTGCTGCTTACTTATGGCAACTGTTGCTTTGTCTGCAGGTTCGACAGAAAAGCATCACAGACTATCAGGCAGTGCTTGACCAGATGCTGACCTGGCAGGGTACAGGGCAGTACACCTACTACCCTGGCGCACCCAGGTTCTTACCAGTTGCATTACAGCGGACTTGGGTCCCCAGCAGCAGCACCA
>JARWLF010001698.1:0-13194 GCA_029853055.1 Scenedesmus sp. KT-U | reverse complement strand
ACAGCAGGCAGCAGGCTTACAATGCAGCTCAGATACTAGTGCAGCAGGCCTGCATGGCAAACCATAGCAATCAGGGTCGTATGGTGGTTGGCAGTCGGACTGCAGTGTAGTCACAATTTTGCAGAAACGAGTATTCTGCGGCAGACTAGGGAATGCTTTGTATGGAAAGGAAAAGTGTAGGCCATCAGACAAAACATTTTTGTGACAACAGAAGCCACTTTTGGACTGATAAGAGTGAAGGCACCTGGCTAGCGGTTACTCCTGATAGCTCTGTTCAACTTTGACCACTGGGGCACTCATATATATACTCCATATTGTGACCTTCTATTGGCCTTTATAGCATACATAAGGTGATATACGTGATAACGTAAGCGTAAGAGCATTAGAGGGTTGACCCTCTGATTGCTGCTTCGAACTCGACCTTCAGGCCTCTCGCAGACTGGAGAGCTGCACGACAAATATGCATACAATATGCTGATATCAATCATAGCAAATTCAGGCTGAATGCGGTACATAATGCAGCTAGTAATCTTAGTCGCGAAAAAGGAATTCGTAATTAGATTTCTTTTTATAAATTGTAATAAAAAGTATCATAACAAAGTACTAAAAATCCTTGCCACCAGGACCACGAATGTGCATGCGCGCTCCTTCGTTTGATTTGCTCTTGCCCGAAGGGTAACCCACACGTTTGAACGCTTTTGCGCTACTGCCCTTAACTCTTAATTGGGGCCCTGAATGCTATCACAGCTGGCCGTCAGACCATTTACCCGTAATGACCGTAAGGTCATGAAGGGATTACCAGGGGCAAAAGAGGATCGACCCTCTAACCGTGCGCGCGGCGACGACAGCAGTTAAAAGTCTGAGTGGCCGCCGTATATCATTAGTTCAAGGTTGCTGAGGTGTTATCTGCCTTCCCAATCAGTTCAAGGTTGCTGAGGTGTTATTTGCCTTCCCAAGAACCTGAGCAAGTGGCTGCAGCACAGCGCATATAACACGCGAAAAAATGTAAAGTGCAAGACTCTTATCTTGAAGTTTTGATTGTGTATTGTCGTGCTGATGGTGACTCAATATTGGCAGTGCTAGCCGTGATGGATGCACGTGTCCCGTTAACATCGCTGGACGCAAGGATGCAAGGCAAGCTGCAAATGCGATACTAATGCTGCAATTTGCATGTGGGCACTCAACATGTGACGCATTGCTGAATGGCGATATGCATCGTCGTTGACCACTGATCGTGATGCCCCGCGCATCAATTGATGGCTGACAGAAATGACCTCCATGTGTGATGTCTGTCCGCAATGAAGATGTCGTGTATTGCTTGTTGTGCAGGAACGTTGACACTTCACCATATGCGCGCACCTGAAGCGGGTAATCTATGTAGGTGTTTCATCTTGGCGCTAGACTGCTCAATGGGGGCCTCTATACTGCCGACCATCAGTAACAGGGACCATCGTTGCCCAAGTGACAGTGCACCACCAATGGGCTTATTGGCTGACGGCCGTCATCATGACCGTGCAGTGACTGTGTAGAATGTGATCATCTCACTCCTGATTTGTAATCTGCACCTGTAGGCACACATGCATCACATCCAGGTGTTCAACATCCATGGGTATGCCGACCGGTTGTAGACAACAATAGCGGTTGTTTGCAGCAATGTTTTGATACAACAGTGCTAGCAGGAGTGCCCGTTGCCGGGAACGATGGCAGCGAGGCCACAGCGCTCATAGGTGAGACTAACAGAGTGGATTACAGTTGATGCTTGATCCATGTTTGCTGCAACGGTCCAGTAGACGTACCCGTGATGCCATGGCTGACTTGAACAACAAATGTTGATACATCTCGTATGTTGATCGAAATTTCCGCCAATGTTCTAGCTTGCTTGTGCTGTGCTCAAGTGGTGACACCAACTGCTATTGCATCTGCAGGCATGGGTACAGTTCAAGCACGGCACCAAGATGACTGCAATGGGCGTTTGCAATGCTGCAGTCTTGCCGACCAAGCACCAGTGCTATCAGGAGTACCAGTTGCACAAGGGAATGACGGGTATATTGCAGTGCTTCCAGGTGTGCCAGTGGCAGCAGGAACCAACTTGAATGATGATAACGGGACCGTCCCACGGATACTAATGGGTGTCCCCATTAGTGCAAACGGTTTGCCACGATCACTTGCTTTTGACAGAACACAAATAGTGTATGGTCTACCCATAGCTGTTGTATCACCGCCACAAGCGAGCAGGCTGCCGTTTGTAAGCCAAATTATGCAGCCAACAATTAGAACTTCACCACAGCAGCGCTTGCAATACAGAAACACACAAGCAGCCGACAAAGCTTTGCAGCGTGAGCAACGTTTGGCTCAAAGACGCTCTGCATATGCACGTCGGCAGGCGGCTGAGACTCAAGCAACCCGTGTTGCTAGGTTGGCCAAAAGACGTTCATATGCTCGAGAGCGCCGTATTCGTCGCCAAGAACAACAACCAACGACAGCTAGTGTGGCTTCTGCAGCGGCTGTGTGCTTAGCAACCGCTGTGGAAAAGGTTCGTGAATTGGTTTGTAACCCGGACGTTGATGTAAACTCTTGGACAGCGCCTCCAGGTGGTGTTGCAAGCGATTTAGCTTTTGCTCGAAAGTTCTCACAATACATGGACAACAATCTACCTCTCCATGTGTGTGCTGTTTGTGGTATGTATTGTGGTAAAGGGCAAATGGATGAGTTGCAGTCAAGTAATGTTGACTTTGCGAGTCAAATGTCTGTTTTGCGCCGTGATGGTCCACGCACTAGCAAGCTCCCTAGACCCGGGTTGATTGTTACCAGAATAGATGGCGTGGATTATTGCTTAGCGCCCGAAGGTGTGCGTTGCACAACCTACTCACACAACAATGAGGTGCAGTATGTTATTGAGCCTGAATCACATGTCAAGGTGTGTATCATGCCGGATGGGCATTCAGTATCTGTATTCGTGTGTCGTGGTAGATGCCTACCTGATTTAACCCGGCGACAACCACAAGTTCCTAGATACTCGTTTGTATCTTTTGATGCTGGCCGGTTGCCGGATATTCCAAACTTGTTGCCTCTATCGCCTGTGGAGGAGTTGATAGTATCACCTTTGCGTGTTAATAGGTATACTATCATGGTGCGGCCTCCTACAAATACACCTGGACGTACTAGGGATACATTTCAATCGTGTTTGCAAGGTAATGTGGTTGCAGTTCCCAATGTTCCTGTAGACGCTTGGAAGGAACTTGTTATGCCTCTAAACCCGGATTCATTGGCTGAATACGTTGACGTAGTTGTTTTGAGTCACGCAAGGTCCACAGAAGAAGCGGCACAAATGGCTCAGCGTGTGAAATGTGTGCAAGTTCGTGCCAAGGTTGTGGTGGCATGGGTGATGTGGTTGAGTGAAGTTGTGCGCACCAAATATCCGGAATTATGTTTAACAGTTGATCAGCAGGCTTTGAGATACTATCAATCTGCGGAAGATGTGTCAGTGCCAGTAGCCATCCAGCATAATGTGCGTTTCATGAAATCGGAAGCAAACGCAAATGATGCATCTCATCTTGCAGCCGGCATTAGAGCTGGTTATGCAAACACCCGCCCTGATATTCCGGCTTGTGAGGAAGAGAATGTGGCAGAGCTTGACAACATTCAGTTGGACTGTGCTGTTAGTGCTCCTGTAGTAACAGAGCAGATTTCAATTGATGTGGTGAATAGACTTCTACAACGCACACCTTGCATGTTGCATTTGCCACCGCGTGTGAACCCTGCAGCAATTGATGTGTTGTTGCCTGCTTCTACTGTGTTGGTTGATAATTGGAGCATACTTATGCAGCATGCGTCAGAGGTGACGGATGAGGAGAGGTCAACCTTGATAGGAGAGGTCGATGCACATGTGAAAAGCATCGTGCGACATCATCAATTGAGCACAAGTACGTGCAATTTGCATATGGCGGGAATAGAGGATATGAGTGTGGCAGTGGATGTTGATAGTGTGGTGCAAGCGCGATTGCCAAATGCTCTGCAACAAATACATGATACAGAAGATAGCACAAATCATAACGCATCAGGGTGCAATGACAACGTAGCCACTAGAATCAGGCGTGTGCTGGTTGGCGACGATCCAAATGGCAAAATCGGTGTAGTGTCCACAACAAATAGTTTGTTTCCCGACATGGACAAAAGATGGCCGGTGTTGACTCATCCTAGTATGTTTCCATATTGCGATGGTGGGCCTCCCGAGGGTATGTCTTATGATGCTTGGTTGCCTGTCATCTTGCAACGTGCTCCAAGGGAACAGTTCAGCGAGCAACCAAGCTTTGTGCTTGATATGTTCAATGTTACTCAACGCCACCAAGTCAACAAAGCCGCCAAACAAGTGTTGCATAGCAGCAGTGCAATGCTACAGGAGTTTGCTCGTATGTCGCATGATGAGCTTGTGTTGGCGGTTGATTTGTTTAGTGCGCGGAAAAAGGGAACAGCTTATGCGGAAGCATTAGCTGCGGCTCCACTTGTTGTGCAAAAATTGTTGCGTGCAATGCGTCAGATTGGGGGGCGAGTACGTGCCACCCCTGCATACTATGCAAGCATACGGAGCCAATCATTTGCATTGTGGCATGCTGTAGGCCCATTCACATGCTTTCCCACTTACAATCCCAGTGAATTGCACAGTCCATCAGCATTGCAAACATTGGGTTTCGATGTGTCTTATGATTCACACAATTGGTTTGGAGCGCCCACAAACCTGCCTAGCATGGTTCGACGCTGGCGGGCGGTTGCCGCTAATCCTGTTGCATGCGCACAATTCTTTCACACGTACCGAGGTGCCGTGTGGGAAGTGGGGTACGGTTGGCCAAGAGGCAAAACCGGTCAAGCTCAACAAGATCCACAATGCCCATTTGGCCGCATACGTGCTATTGTAGATAGAGCTGAGTGTTCAAGCCGTGGAGGGTTGCATCCACACATGTTGGTAACTCAAGCCGACTTACAACCTCAGAATTTGACATTGTTGCAACAACACAAACTGCATGAAGTTGTGCGCTTTGCCAACCAGATATCATGTAAGCAGTTGCCAGCTGGTTGGTATGTGCAAGGCAGTGGTGACTGGATTGATATGTCAGATTCTAGCAAGCTAGCCGTTGACCTTGGGCGTGTGGCAGCACACAAAACAATGGGAGTTTGTTGTAAATTCAATGTAGAGGCCGCCATACGTGGTTTGTCCGACTCTGAGATACGTCAAGAGGTGCATGACGTTGTGTTGGAGTGTCAAGCACGGATAGCGGCCTCCAACCAACTACACAATCACTCACATCGATGTCAAAAAGGTGGTCGCCGAGGGGATGACTTGGATTGTGCCATGTTTAAGCCCGAGGAGACGAGGCCACAGGCTGAAGCATTGTTAGGCGGGTGTGTTCTATTACAATGTGATCATGGAATGCTTGTACCCTATTGTCCAGCATTTATGCTTGTTGACCCTTGCAACCAGGCTATTGTTTTGTGTTGGGATGCTAGTCGATGGCGTACTCAACAACTTCGTGCGGAGAGTGAAGGTGTGCATGTTGAGTTAGAACCTCCGTCCCTAGAACTACATGCTGCTCAAGCGGCCAATTATGCGTTAAAATACATAACCAAGCGGCCACAAGAGGCAGACAACACATCCGCTCAACTTGTCGCATCTTGCAAATGCAGCCGCACACAAGACATATCAGAGCTCTCTGCTGAACAGGCAGTGCAACGTGGCAATCAATGGGTGGTACAGTTGTTGAACAAGTTACACAGTAAAGTTGTGGTGCCCCAATCATTAGCTGCTTTGCATCTGTGTGGTTTTGGGGACAACTTCATGACCCACAAAGTTATCCCATATTATCCTACGTCTTTTGCTTCGCATTTCAAGGCAGATTTGGCGCCACATCTTGCGTTGTATGTGCGTGAAGCCAAGGAGGTTGCCACGACTGTGAACGTTGATGGAAGGTTGGCCTTTGTCAAAAACATAACCGACTATGTTTATCGCAACCCATCACTAATGGTCTTGCCAGCCTACTTTTTTTTGATGTGTTGTGAGAAAGTGACCCGAAGAGGATCAACCGTGTCTGTCGGGGAAGTCGGTGACGAAATAAATGAGGACAATGTTGTAGTGGATGACATCAACACTCTGGAAGGTGGTGGACGTGAGCCTTTGCGACGAGGCAGACCCGCCCGGCCAACCTTTCATTTTACCTCTGATCATCCTCAACACCAAACTCATACAATTGTTTTTCGATCAGAGCTACATCTCCCACAGGCTATCAGCAATTACCCTGCAAGGCCACAAGACGAGGATCCTAGCATAGACAAGGATGCGTATGCGCTAAGCATATTGTCCATGTTCATGCGTAACGATATGTTGTATGCATTGTGTGGGCTAGGGTATAGCTTGTGGGAAATCTTTAAATTTTGGGAGGGTAATACGGAGTTGATGCCCAACATAGATCACTTCACGTTGGAATGTTATCAGCAGGAGGTAGAAGGTGTGATGAAGTCAATCACTGCATACGAATTCTTGCAGTCGCAACCCGTACTGCCGTGTTTGCAGTCTGCTTTGCGCATGTTGTGTGATGCTTTACCAACAGATGTGCAATGTCCGGCAATAAGCAAAGACTGGCAGTGTCAAGGCCAAGCAGTTGTGCAAAACATTGAACTACTGGCAGCTGCTCAAGCGGAAGATCATCGCAGAGCTGTGTTGCTACGACGTTCAGATCTGCGCAAGGCTCACAATATGGCTAGTAGAAACGAAGATGGTGCATGCTCAACCTCAGAGCTAGAATCGGATGATGAGGAACCGGATTGGGAAGCAGATGCTTTTTCGGTCTTCCCTGACCACGAACCAATCATGGACCCAAACCAGTTTATGCAAGAGCTTATGGCTGTTCGAGAAGATGGCAGTAGGAAGACAGCAGCTACAGAGTACCATAGCAATGCTGTCAGCCGCTTGCCTCCCATCAGTTTTCCGGCAGCAATACAGCAACGACGTCTACAACCGCCTGTTAGTGCCGGAGGTTACCATACTTCTTCTGACATACACAACTTGTTGAAATCAAGCGACTTGGCCCAGAGCAGTTTCAATACAGCTCAAGCACAGCAACAACAGCAGTCCGGGACAGTGTGGTACGACTTGCACCAGGTTAGGTCCGTACAAGTGCGAAACATGACCTTGGTAAACCGTAACACTAGTAGGGTGCACACCCACATACAGTATCTACATGATGGTCACGCGCCAGTTGACATAGACTTGCAGCCAGCTCAGCACGGTCCCCCTCCAAACAAAAAGTTGCCGCAGCCACCGTCTATTTCCGATACAATTAACTTGTTCACCTTATCAACAGAACAAGCATTTGCTTTTGTGCAATTGGCGGACGCATTGTTGCTTGAGCGAGACGGCATACATCTACCCAGACCGCTCAGAATGGTTTTGACTGGTGAACCAGGCACAGGCAAAAGCCAAGTTTTAAAAGCCTTTGAGTGGTTTGCATTACAGTATGATGCATCACACATGATTTTGGTTGCATCATTTACATTATCAGACATGGGTTGATCACGGACCTGGCTATCGCCTGGGCGATCAGATCGTAGACCCTCAGCCTCATCACATGTTCATGTTGCCAGTAGGCTTGCTAATGTGTGCCACACCTTTGCTTGAAGCACGTGACATCCTAGGCAACACCGCCACCAACCCTCTAAAGGCCACTTACCATGCACCCTTGCAGCATGCAGACTGGAAACATCATGGTGGATCACCAATTGAGCAGCCAAAGGTTGTCATGGCACCAGCCCCAGTTGCTGCCATCATCCCTGTGGCATTGCTATGCACAGTACGTGAGATGCGCAGCATGTCCGTGCAACTGTGTGGCGCTACCATACAGCTGGATGCATTCGGCAGATTCCAAACAAGTGGAGCACAGCTGCTGCAAGCAGACAGCACTGACAGCTCCTCTTGTGATGATGATCACAGTTGCAGCAACAAGCGCGGCCCTCATACCACAGCCACCAACATGCCACAAGACAAGAAGCCACGAGTGGCTACGACAGCACCTGGTGCAACCAGTTGCAGCCCTGCAGCACTCCATGACTCCCAACCAACCACACTCATGCAGATGATCCACCAACTACAACACCTACAACAGCTTGCACAGCTAGCCAACACTGGCGATGAAGTTGCTACACACATTGATGCAACATTACGATTGCTACAACAGCAACACACAGAATCTCAGAGGGCACTGGATGTTGCTGCTGTCCAGGACGCTCTAGGAGACAACACATCAACCAGCCCAACAATTGCCGCCTTGACCGTTTTGCTGGGACCATCCAGAGACTTGCAGCTGCTCGTTGCATCTGCAACACCCGCACACAACAGCAATTGACATTGTATGCAGGATTGTGAGTTTTGGGGTTAGACTTTGATACTTGCTTTAGACTGTCATGCTTGTCTTCCATGACATGACTCTGGCGCATATATACCCAAGGCCCAACTTTCTACTTAACTTGTGGTTCCGTTGACATCGGTGCTGCCTGGCAATCCTGTTGTTATGTACTCGCATATTTCGCCACTTCTGCCTTGTCAGCTGGTTGGTTGACATCATATTCTGCAGCCAAGTTACAGTAGGTCAGATGGGGCCCAATGTGCACCCGCTACTCATTGGTCAAGCACATGGTTTGACTCGCTGGTTTTACCAGGTTCCAGTTGTAGTCTTGTCAGGTGTTGCTTACCTTGTTGTATCATCCGGGCTGGTCTGATATGATGTCAAGTGTCAAGTGTCAAGTTCCTTGCAACTACCACCACTCAGTGGTCAACCCTGAGGGTGTGTTGTATCATATGTTGTGACTGGCTCAGCCAGTCTAGGGTTTGAATCCCAAGGGCCTCGTGGCACTACTACTACTACTTGCTCGTGGTCGCTTCTCAGCACCACCTCAGCTCGCTCACATGTGACTACTGGTCATCGGATGTTGAGTGCCATTCCCACTGCCCCCATATGGGCGGTCATTACGGGCTTAGGTGGCACACCCCTTGTGTCAGACACCAGTGACTGACCTGCAACTGACCTTCGGTGGTACTGTTATCACACACTTCCATCACAGGCACCACTCAAATCAACATCCCATCTATATTCGTAAACTAATTCAAATACTCCTGAAGCAGTGTTGTGCGTGAAGTGACTAGACCTCACATCAGTCAAACACGCGGTACGCACTATGACGACACAGCCGCGTTAATCCCGCCTTAATTAGCGCTACCCTGCGTTAATGTTAAAGCGCGTTAAGACTCTTTAACGCGTTAATGTTAGCGCTTTAACCCAGGTTAACGTGCAGTTAACGTGCAGATAACGCTGGGCTACTGCACAGCTGATTGGAGGCCTTTGTACAGCTTTACCAAGTCAATTGTACCCTGAAGCACACATATGACCTGCTATAGGGCACCACCATGAGCAACACCTATCTCCAACATCGTTGAAGTAGTCAACCAGACAAGCACCAAGCTGTAAACAGGCCAAGAAGAGGACACGATCTGCAATGCCACACAGAACTGACATGTTGAACCATCTATACAACGACAGAGAATGGTTACAGCAACACACCATCGTAAATTACTGCAAGGACCGTGATCATGCAGCAATCTTCATGCGATACAAACATAGTCAGATCGATGTAGTCTCGACCCAGACTGCATCTACTGCTGTACATGGGCCATATGCTGTGCTCAGTGGTATGGCTGTAAGTTGCAGCTGGCACGGCACTACACGATGTTGATGACTGGGATAGCAACTGTCTTTGCTGCTGTGCAGCCTAAGCTGTCCCTGCTGCCGTGATCGCTGCCACGGCATTGCTTGCTGTGGGTACCTTGCTTGTCTGTGCCTACAGCTGCAGTTGCAGCTGATACCACCAAGTCTTGCTAGAG
Organism: Scenedesmus sp. KT-U; assembly: GCA_029853055.1. Lineage (NCBI taxonomy): Eukaryota > Viridiplantae > Chlorophyta > Chlorophyceae > Sphaeropleales > Scenedesmaceae > Scenedesmus > Scenedesmus sp. KT-U. Next base: position 3,272 of record JARWLF010001698.1, on the reverse strand, counting down.
CTTACAGCCAACTTGCCTGGCAGCCTGAAGTGGCAATACATTTGTGCCAGCCCATTGCTTGCCGCTTTGATTGCTACAATTCTTGAAGGTGCCAATGCCTTCCTGTCATGCGATGTAGCTTCCCAACAGCCACCAATCTGACCCCTTGCTGCAGCCAAGCTCAAGCACTGACCTGGCTGCTGTTGCAATAGTTCGCATTGGGTCAACCTGGTAGCAGGCAGATCAGACAGGCAGGGTGACCTCAACTGCAGGGTGACGCCTTCATAGTAGGACTGGGGCTGAAAGTGCTGGTCATGGTAATACTTTGCTATTACATACAGCCTTTTGGAGCTACATGGCACCTCAAAGTCGATCTGTATCTCAACTCACCAGGGTATTTGGCTTGAGTCCTCTGCCTCGTATGTTCAAGCAGTACCAAAAGAGAGAACTGGGAGGAAGACCATCTGCAAGCTAACCGTCTGCATACTTTGCAGCCCACTGCATTGCAACTTGCTGGTGCCACTGCGTCTTGTGTATGCCTTCTTTGGGACGTGAGTACATGCGAATCATACTGCAGCGTACAACATTGTCCAATCAATCTTACTTGTATGCATACTTTTCTACATTGTATCAATAGACATGTACAGAAGACTTAGAGGCGATATTGTTCCTCGAGTTATCAGTGAATTGGTCAGTGCACCTCATCAAGTCAAGCTCATGCAGCAAGTCTACTGCGGCACTGTATGTGCACCCAACCCACCTCTTGGCTGTTTGGTCAACCAGACGTCTACAAAGGTTCGGTCGTTGAAGGCAGAAGGCATCTAAGAAGCGAGGATAAGCTGTATCCCAGCACGACTGGTCCTCGACTGTGCACAACACTCCATTTGGTGCCCAGGGCAGAGCGTCGCAGATGGCCAGCTTGAGTTCGCAATAATCACTAGACTGCATGGATTGCGGTCGTTTGTGTGTCAGCTACTGATGTCAAGGAGGCAATCACGTTAACGAAATTGACCGCAACCACCATCCCTGGCAGATGAGGACCTGTAGTGGCTGCATCAGTCGCTTATCAATCAAAAACACAACGTATGCATCAGTAATAAACATGCTGGCGACGTGCAAACAAAGATGGAAGGTGCGGCACGAACTCGCTAACAATGTCCTAACCGTCATCCGTGGAACACCTGCATCGTCCTGGTTATCGTTTGAGTAGGCCTGTCATGTTCTGTGTTGACCTATTCAAACTATCATGTACTTGCGTGGGCTTCTGCACGCTGCTCAGGGTTGTACTAGCAATCAGCAGTCGCTGAGCATCGTCAGCTGGCTGCAGTAGCTTTGACCGTTGTGGTGGCCTGCAACAGACTATAACAGATGGGCTACATCTCTGATGTTATCACGTTTAGCACACCGCATGTGCTGCTAGAGTTGTCCTGCTTTCCTGCATGTGTCGCTGAAACTGATGCAGCTGCTGCTACTGATGTTTCTGTACTTCCCAAGCATGTTACGCTGCTTCCCGGAAAACCCTTCGAGTCACAGTCTGCATGCGACCCACATTGTGAGCCTGCTGCACATGCGAACACTGCTCAGTGACAGGCTGCAACAGTTTGGACTGATCTGCATGCTATTTGTATGTACTCTGCTGCCCTGATGTTTTACAATGCTTGCAGACCCCGATAGGCTCGCTCTGCCTTGGACAGAGTACAATCAACAAATTTACGGATGTGATGCTGTGTGCTGATTGGGTCATGTCAAGGGGTACTATGAAGAGTGGGAAGGGGGGAGCGTCCCAGTACTGGGCCCTGCCCGCAGGTCTGTGCCGTGAGATAGCATCGAGCTTGCGCAAGCTGAGGGCCTTCTCAGCATTACAAACAAAAGTTTGCAATACAAACTACAATCTGTCAAAAGCATACAGCCTTCTACGTCCTATACTTGTCGCGATCGCCAAAAAACACCTCCGCCCCAGTGAGAATGTTTCATCGGCCTCGGCTGTACCCACAGTACTGGCCTAGGTTGCATGCCTTCCCAGCCTGCTGCTTGTGTTCGCAAGCTTGTTTTGCCACGAGTACAAGTTGTAAAGTGGCTTGACGTGTGCGGTGCCATAGAAGCTGCTTGCAGAACTAGCAGGGAGTTCTGGTGGTACCAGGGACTCAGAATTGGCATTAGAGGGCTTGCATGCTACCCCATGCAGCCGATCTGTTTGTTCAACATGTTTACCTAGCCTTTAAGCAAGTGCTAGTGCTGTTAACGACTGCAAAGGATATCCCCTGCCGTGACTCTTTGCTATGTCAGCGTTTGGTTCTCATAGAAACTGTTTCAGATGTTTTTATAGTCATAATGTACTAGTTTGCAAGGCTGCGAAGTTCTGATCAAGCACCAAAAGCACCAGGGGCCTCGCAGTGTTTCATCGGCATACTGGCTGGCTAGACAAGTGAGAACATCACTTGGTTTGTTGACATTGGTGCACCAATCTGCTCCGAAATCTGCACACGTTGTAGATCAGCTTGGATAGTATTTATATACGCAGCTGAAGCTTACGCTGTGCTGTGTCGTGCCCACTGTGCTCCGGCACAGACCTGCGGGTAGGGTCCAGTACTGGGATGCTCCCCCCTTCCCACTCTTTATAGTACCCCTTGGTCATGTTGAAGGCAGTACAGAGTGCCTGAATATGACAGAGAAACACCATGCACACTGGTATCACGGCCAGACACTGTCTAGTCTATAAGTCATATTCATAGTATATGTCAGGCCTTACAAACAACACATGGTACTTGAGGCTGTCAATGGAAACAAGGCCACTCATCCTGTCAGGACCTGGGCCTGAGTGGGGCCAAGAACCTGACTCCCAAGGCTATCTGACCTCCACAACATACATACTTCAGAAACGCACAATCCTGCAGCGACTGGGCACATTGCGCCACTGCAACAGTGTCATTACCAACTGCTTGGGCTGGTACTGCAGGTACCACGAAGTTAACGTGCTTAACGCACACTTAACGTGGTTAACGCAGTTCAACGCAGGTTAACGCCAGGTTAACGCAGCTGTGTCGTCGTAGTGGAGCCTAACAAGCAACATATGCGCTATACACAATTCAGCATTAGTAGGCTGTGTTGAGTACGGGATGAGTCAGCTCTGCTACTGTCGAGGAGACATGCTTCTGATCAGGTGCGCGAGTGTTCAACTGAAAAGTTACATGTGCTACATGTTTCGGTCTCTACGACCATCATCAGGCTGTAACTTGCATCCCGGCTTGGGATGGTGAACACTCAAATACCCGCCATCAGACCGACCGAACAAC
>JARWLF010001694.1:0-11132 GCA_029853055.1 Scenedesmus sp. KT-U | reverse complement strand
TGCTGCTGTCACAGACTCACCCTGCAGCAGTCAGAGGCAGGGTGGCACTGATTGTCGGCAATGCGTCACCGACCAGGTGCCTGTAAGGGAATCTTTGATAGGAAGCAAACAGAAGTACTGCTGGAGACCTGCTGATGCTTTTGAAGTGAGGCTGATGTCAAAGCTCATGCAACTGACAGTCACCTGAATCTGAGTGTGTGATGGTGGTACAGCAGCAAGGATCGTGGTCAAGTGCTAATGCTACACATTGCGGCAGATGTCCTCACAACAATGAAAAGATGAAGACCAGGTGTTACTAAGGCAAAACCTTCATTGATGTTTTGCTGTCCCTGTCAGTGACGTCATAAAACAACACCACTGACCTGTGCTGCAAACGCATCTGCCAGTTGTTCCGCCACCTCTGCAGTACTGGCCAGTGTCATGAAGTAATCAGCCGGGTTCTTGTACACTGGACAAGAGTGACCCAAACCCTGGAAGTGATCTACTGCACTGGCCCAGGGTCCACTGTAGATCATGCGCCCTCTGGACAGCAACATCCAGTCATCAAAACAGTCACAGATGGCAGAGTTGGGCTGGTGGATGGTGGCGATAACCTGTGACGTGTAACATACAGGGCATGACAACAAGAGCAACATGAGCACATCTATCTCAGCGGTGATCATTGAGGGACATGTTCCTGTCTCCGGTACAACATTGTAGAAAGTAACCCATCTGCAGTCTGACCAGTTGATGTGACACAGTGGCAGTGGGATCTACAGATCAGATCCCTGTTGCAGTTGCTGTGCTCACACTCTCACCATCTTTCCCGTCTTGGTCATCGCCTTGAGTGCTGTCATGACACCCAGAGCCATCTCACTGTCAAGACCTGACAGGTCCGCAGCAGTGACATGTGCAAGTGACAACAGCAGCAGCAGCAGCAGCCTTTGTTGAGCAGGTGTATTCCCACAAGGTGGACAGGTGGTGGCCTTGAGCAGCAAGCATGAACAACAACACCTTGTTGCCAGATGCCAACTGTGTCTGGGCTTCGGCATACTTTCCTTCGGAAGCAACATCAAACTGCTGCAACATTGTTGCATCTCGCTTATACGCGGATCCAAAGATTGTTTACATCAACCATGAAGTGTGCGCCACACTGCTGCTGCTGCTGCTACTAGTAGTCCTGCTAGTGCAACCCCATCTACCTGTTGTAGGTTCATCCAGGAATATGATAGCGGGGTCCTTCACGAGCTCAATACCAACAGACACACGCCTGTGGTGTGAAGACGGCACGACAGAAGATACACCGATTGAAATGACACACTACAGTACACGTTGATGAGCGCAGCAGGGGAACAATAGCGCATGGGCTGGGTCACCTGACTGGTACAATATCACCTCTCAACGCGGGAGGCCTATGACGCAACAGCAGCACACTGACAGTTTTTACTGCTTCTGCCTTCCTTGGTACTTGGCCTGCATGCGCGTTGTGAGTGCATGGGTATGTTACTGCTCCTGACCCACCTTTTCTCTCCTCCACTGATACCCTTGATGCCCAGTGTCTCTTCACCGATGAGGGAGTGACAATGTGGGTGGATTGTGGCTACTGTTGGTTGCAAAGTACATACAACAGATGATACATCAAATCTTCAGGGCATTGTCACTCTGTGTCTGTCTGAAACTGAGTCTTATGAGGTGTTGTGAGGTTACATCAGCAGCGGACATGCCACACTAACAGGCTGTACACACACCAGTTGTGTCAGCAGGTTGTCAACTCGCTGAAGCTTCTGTGTCTTGCTCCACTTGAACGGTAACTTCAGGAGTGCACTGGTCACCAGAGACTCACGAACCTGTGATCATGTAGCAGCAGCAGCAGTGACTACACAGTGTGCGCAAGTGAAGCCTGACAGCACACGAGTATTAGTGCACCACACACTCTAATAAAGTAAGGAATAAAACACCTTCAATGCTGTAGATCATATAAGAATACGTTTCAGAGCTATAGTTCAACATGCTGACTTACAGTGGCAGAAGGGACCAGCACATCCTTTTGTTGGACATAGCTGGTGATCTTGGCAAAATTGGAGTCCCTCGTAGGCACTCCATTCAACAATACTGTTCCACTGGATTTGCCATTCACTTTCAAGCCAGCCAGAATGTCCAGCTGCAGCAACATACGCGCGCCTTCTTCTGTCAGCCACCTAGCACGGTACTCAACCGATACTCCTTAGATACATCGAACTTTACCAGGACATTCCAATACGTACCAGAGATGTCTTTCCTGCCCCCGATGGGCCCATTACTGCCGTCAAGCGTCCAAATGCACAGGTACCGCTCAAGTGTTTGAGAATTGGTTTGGCGGTTCCCGTGTTCTTGCCATGCTTCACCGTGACCTCATAGCAAATATGATGAAAGGATACAACATGAGAAGCTTGTGTTGCTGTCTCCATCTGCGCTGGGCGAAACAATGAGACTGTTGAGAGATGGGCCTGTAGCATCTGAGACTGCAAGCCAAGATTGATGCACACGCCGACCAGCGCCACAATCACATTTGTCCTTGTTAAATAGATTTCCAGCAGGCACGAAGCAACTTCATTCAGAATCAATGCATGCAGGATATAAACAGTCATCATCGTAACGTGGCATCACTGGCTGTACTGCACAGGCTGTACAGGACACCACACAACTTGCTGTTTGTATCAAAGGGGCACTTGCACATCGACTCTTGAGCCGACCTCACATTCAAGCATACACACTTGCTTGTCAACAGCTATCGGATATGCATACAACATGTGTGTGCTCAATACAAGTAGTAGGAACTCAGGTCATGACATTGACCAGGCCGTGCCTACTACAGAATATAGTAATCCAGCGATGGTGCAGAAGGTGAAACAGAAATGACCAGTGCACAATCATCGGATTCACGTACGTCTGCAAACTGTATGTATGGTGTAGGTAACAGGTTGTCACCAATTCGGCCATTGATGCATGTATGCTGCACACTATGCATTTACAACTATAGTATACGCCTATTCCTGTCCTTGTGCTGCTGTCAGCTGATGACCTGATGACTTCCTGTCCTAGTTGACCTGTGACAGCAATCCAGAGTCCTGCATTGCTTGCACCACCTCATAACCAACACCTTGAGCAGGGTATGGCAGACCAGTCTGCACTTCCCGCCCACTGGCACTCTCAGCGTTGTTGGCTGCTGCAGGCTCTGAGGTGGCTGCAGCTGCTTTCGTGCTGCGCTTGCCCCTGCCCTTGCCACCCCGGCCCTTGGTCGCTGGTCCAGCTGCATCAGAGGCGGACTGCTGCTGCTGTTGTTGCTGCTTCTCTTCTTGTGTGAGCATCCATGTTCTGTCTAACAGCTTTGCCAACATCTCATCATCTACAACACCTGACTGAGGCACATCCTCCATTGAGATGTCACTACGCAGGAGCGCCAACAGCTCAGCAGCAGACAGACCAGAAGAAGAGCTGGCACTCTGCATCGCATAAAACAACATGACAGATTACTCAGCAAGAAGCCAGCCTCTCGATAGAGTCAGCCAGGATGTTGCTAACCATGCAGAAGATAATGCATGCAACATACAATATTAAGGAGTTTCTGCATCAAAGGGGACCCTGATCCTTACCGCTGCTGCTCCTCCTTTTCCTGTGTCAAGCACTTCCTTGAAGACACCCTTCTTGATGACCAGACGTTCCAGAGCCATCTTGTCACAGGCACGACGCAACATCTTGCCCTCAACACTGTTACTGGTGGCCAGGCGGAACACAAGCACAGGCTTATTCTGACCAATACGGTGACAACGGTCCATGGCCTGCACACGGCAGGATAGGGTAGGTACGCTTGTGAGGGTGTTGTTCATTAGTCCTCGAGCACTACTGAGAAAGACATCCCGCAGAAAGACGCACACTGCTCTGTGTGTTCGCCAACCTCATCAGCTGCTACAGTCCGTGCACTATCTCTCACCTGCAGGTCTTGATGCGGGTTCCAGTCACTGTCATAAATGATGACCGTGTCAGCCGCTGTCAGGTTGATACCCAGACCACCAGCACGAGTGCTCAGCAGGAACACCCAGCTGTTGGGGTCATTGTTGAACGACTCGATGGACTCCTGACGAGCCTGGTAGGACATTGAGCCATCAATGCGGCATGCATTGTGACCACTCTGACTCAGGTAGCTGTCAAGCAAGTCCAGCATCTTTGTCATCTGCGAGTTACACAAAACATGCAGCGCACAAGGCATGGGATTGTTGGAATGAACATACAGCAGCACAGACATGAAGACACTGCACAGCACCCAGCACATACATGTGACAGCAGTTGAATCCACAGGCCACTAGATGCCTAACAGATGTCCTGATCTGGCAAGACGACTGTATGAGCACCTGCAACTGACCTGGCTGAAGATAAGGACCTTGTGCCCCTTTGCTCGCAGCTCCTTGAGCAATCTGTCCAGCAATGCCAACTTGCCGCTCTGCTCACACAACACGTCAGGAGTTGGGTAGTTGAGATCAGCTGTAAAGGCACTGGTGATCAGATCTGGATGGTTGCAGTTCTTACGCATCTGCATCAGCACATTGTTGATCTTGGCCAGACCACCACTGCTGGTGCCTTCACTCTCAGCAAGCTTGGCCATCTCATCCTGCGACATAAGAACACAGCATGATGCAGCTTTACAGGATGATGAAGGAACGTCTTGATCTGCAACATGGCCAGAGTCCAGAACCTAGCCTTGAAGCCATGAAGGTCAATCCACCTAGCCTCTCTGCACACTTGCAGCCACAGGGTGAGTACAATGCTCACCATGAGGCTCTTGTCCAGTAACTGCTGATTGATCTTCTGCTGCTCCTTGCTCATAGGTGCATACAGCAGGATCTCTTGCTTGCGGGGCAAGCAAATCTCAACATCTGCCTTCAGTCGCCGCAACATGAACGGCTTCAACAGGTTGTGCAGCTTGGACACCACCTGCAGGAGTCAAGAGTGCTGGGTCAGATCAGGTTCGAGGTGGTTACACTTGCATGCCCGTATGCCCAGATAAGTGTTGAACAACTCTGTATTGGTACAAAGTGCTGACGAGATCGTAAGCTTGCAACAAGCTGCCACTCACATTGTGTCTCTGCTCTGCTGCCAGGATGTCCTTGTCTGCTGACTCACTGCCCACTGCCTCGCTGAAGTCAAACCAGCTCTGGAAGTCTGCCAGGCTGCCAAATATGTCTGGTAGAAGGAAGTTCAACAAGCTCCAAAGCTCTCCAAGGTTGTTCTGCAGCGGCGTACCTGTAAACCAACATGTCACACGTAGCATGACCAGATGCTACACATTCCACCTACACAGGTCCCTGGCAAGACTGTCGACTAACCAGACATAGCAAGTAACAAGATTGAACACACCAACTTGTACAGCCACCACCACCCCAACATCGTGTACCTGTCAGCAGCAGCTTGTTGTCAGCTGGCAGCATGCGCAAGTCCCTGATGAGCTTGCAGTTGAAGTTCTTCAAGCGATGACCCTCGTCCACCACCACATACTTCCAGGCGTAGCGAGCGAGTGCTTTGATGTCAGCCATCACAATCTCATACGTAGACACAACACAGGGGAAGTTGGGACCAGCAGGACCTGAAGGAGGAGAGGTGGGAATTGAGTTGATGTCTTGTTGCCTGGGATATGGGCTGCTGTGACATCATGTGGGTGCAGTGTCATAAGAATACTATCTTCACTCACCAATTGGCATGTGTTCTGCCCTCAGCTGTGCTCGTGCCTTGGCTCCATTGCCGTGGTACTCTAGTACAGGCATGCTGGGACACCAGCGCCGCACCTCAGCCGCCCAGTTTCTAAGAGTGCTCAGGGGACCAATGATCAGGAAAGGACCATTCACACCATTGCTGCGTAGGTGACTCAGAAAGCTGATGGTTTGAACCTGCAACAGCCACATTGAAGGATAGTGAGTGTACTTGGCTGACAGCAGGACACACTGTCGCTGCTGCATAGATGCTGGATTACAGACAAGCATCTGCCCAAGCAACTCTCATCTCTGATGATGCAGCCAACAAGAGAATCAGAGAAGTCAAGCACCTCAGCAGTGACACTTACTGTCTTGCCAAGGCCCATTTGATCTGCCAGTATGCCGTTGAGTCCATTCTGGTATAGACTGATGAGCCAGGTCACACCAGCAAGTTGATACTCGCGCAGCTCACCCTCAATCAAGGGAATCAATGCCTGCAGCAGCAAGGCAACCAGCAGGTAAGCTTCAATCAGGGTTGACCAGTCAGTTTGACACGGGCATGTCCGCTTTGACATGCAGCAGCCATAGCCACATCAGCAACATTGCATCCACACCTGCTTGAGGTGTTATGGGCAAACATCATCAAGCCATCAGATGATGTCCCGCTTACCTTCTGCTTCTCAAGCAGTGTTCCTGCACTAGAGCCAACTTCAGCAGCAGCTGCAGCCGCAGCAGTCCCCTTCGCCACTGCACCAGCAATATCTGTTTTCGCCTTTTTGTTGGCTGGCTCCCTGGCTGCTCCCTTCTTACGCTTACCCTTTATTGTTGCTGGCTCCTCAGCAGCTGCTGCCTCTGCTGGCTGCTGTTGAGACCCTGCAGCTGGTGCCTGGTAGGCTCGCATCTGCTCTGTGAGAAACTGTGTGTACATGCCTGCACGGCTGATGAGGTCATCCAGCTGCTTGTAGCGCTGGTTGCTCAACATCTTCTCAGGAGTGGCAGATGCAGCCTGGAGGGATGCAGCAACATGCAGAGGTCGGTGTGTACTGGTTGCTGGAGCAGGTGTAACGGGTACTTATCAACCAACAGCCTTGCCACTGCAGAAGCTTAACAGCAGAAAGCAGTCCCTTACTCAAACTTGATGCGCACCTCCTGCCTCACCTGTGCAGCTTCGTCCTCCCTTTGCTTGCGTAGCCTCTCTTCTTCTGCAAAGTAATCCTCTGGGGCCAACATCTGCTCTGCCTCTTGTTCCTGCAGATCCCAGGAGAAGGCAGTCCAGATTCAGAGTTCTGACCATATACTGCCGCGCAAAAAGGCCTGTAACATGTGATGTGGTGCTGTATATCAAAGGTATCACACGTCTGCTACCAAGCCACTGCACCAGGGTATGTACCAAGTGTGATATGTTGGCAGACTGCTGTCCAAGGAGCTCACTGTAAGAGGCTTGACGTTGTTCACAACACCACCCGAGGCGTTGGCACTGTCACTGTTTGAAGGGTTTTGGTCCATTTTTGCGCCGGTGTCAGTGCTGTCGCACGATTGCTGTTTGCTGCCGGGTTTGTTTGCCCCTGATATCTTCTGTGCAACTGAGGCTTCAGCAGTGCTTGCCTGCAGATGATGGCCAATAGACTCAGGATGCTGTGCCGCACAACAGACAAGCAGAACCACTATTTTGACACCAAGTAGCACCTGTGCCACGTCTGCCATCCCTGTCTCAACTATGTAAGCGCTGGCCTTCAGAGCTGGGGCAATAACCGTATGGCCACACTGCTACCGACCGCGCTTGAATAGAATCAAAGTCGCGGAGTATATGTATCTTTTATCAAGGGCCCTAAAGCACCAGAACAACAACTACGCGCAGAGCTCTCTACCAGCCACAGGTGAGCGTGCTTTGACAGAACTGTGCATCACACACAAGCTGGGAGAGATGGTACATGCCCAGATGTAAAACACATTCAGGATGAGTCCTCACCAACCGTGAGTGGAGCAGAACTCCCGATCGTGCCCGCGTGACTTGAACTGAATGTAACACGGCAGTACCTGCCATGCAGACTGAGAGTATCACCTGCAAGTCGCAGATATGCGCGGAAGTTTCAAATTACGCTCTATTTGGCGCCAGGCAGATTGCTCCCAGCAGCTAAGCAGTTTGACCCGCCCGAGTACAGTACCGTCTGTTCTGAGATACAGGCCCTCAATGGCATGTTTTGCCAGAAGGATGTAGATAAATCAGCTGCTTCAAAGTGTAACTGAGCCATGTGATACATGCAGCCTCGTCAGTTCCCATGTCACCTACAGCAGTCGCTTCCGTATCCTCGCCATGCGGGGTAGCGTAGGTGCTGACAGTGGATCAACATTGATTAGAAAAATCGTTTCTAGAAACAGGCAACTGCCGTGAAGCTCATGCATCACGTACAACCATCTGACCTAGGACAAGGACAATGCAGCAGCGCCCAGCAACACAACAACCAGCCCCCGCTCATGAAAGCAGCAAACGGTGCCGCGCCATGGGCACAAAGCTCCAGCAATGAAAACACGTTGTTGGACCAGGAGGACTTGCTGAATGGAGCAGACACTCCTGATGCTGGTGATGATCCAGCAAACAGCAGCAGCGGCAGCAGTGATGGTGTTGGTGAGGCAGCAGACTCTGACAGTACTGACCTGCCTCTGATGCCAGCGCCTTCCTGGGTGCCTGATCATACATTCAAGGTTGGTGTCTATGCCACAAAGCAACCATGCAGGCATACACCTGCGTGCGAGCCCATTCTGCTTCCAATAGTGAAAGCCCGCCCTAGCCCTGCTATGAACAGCTGGCACCTTGCTGTAGGCCAATCGACAGCAATCATGTCAAGGTGTGTAGGCGGCCGCTGCTCAACTGCTGTTTTGTGCTTCAACACGCTGTGGTTGTGGCTGCTGTTGATGTGCATATCCAGGTGTTGCTGATAGGTGACAGTGGTGTTGGTAAGACGTGTCTGGTGATGAGGTTCATATCAGACAGGTTTGAAGACCACCTGCCATCAACAGTAGGTGAGACAAGCACTGCAGCATGTATGATGATTGGAATCACTCACTGCAGCTACCTGGAGGATGGCTGTCATTGTGAACAGTAGTATTTGACCATGTATGAGACAGCAGCAGCACTGCCTGTCTTGTGCCTGCAGGCATCTTCAAGGTAGATGCAGCTGGACTCTTCATATTGATCAGTCCTTGGGGCAAGCTCTCATTGTGCTGTGTTTGTTGCGTCTGACTGCAGGTGTTGACTTTGCCATCAAGCGCATGGTTGTTCATGACCTCAATGTGAAGGTGACCATCTGGGACACAGCGGGGCAGGAGAGGTTCAGAGCACTGACTTCAACATTCTACAGGGGGGCAAAGGGAATCATATTCGGTGAGCAGGATGATAACAACAGCGCATTCGTTGTTTCTGCAGTGTTTCTGCAGTCTCTGCTGACGTAGGCAGTGACTACCCTGCAGCTATCCTGCATTTACATACTGGCAGGGTGATGTCCTGCACCACCAGGACTTAGTCACTGACTTGCTTTTCCCTGCCCCTGCCCCTCCCTGCTGTGTGTCCACTGCCCCTGCCCCTCCCTGCAGTGTATGATGTGACTCGCCGTGAGACGTTGTCTGACTTGTCTGACAGCTGGATGTGTGAACTGGAGCAGTATCAGCCTCACCCTGATGTGGCACGGATGGTGGTGGCCAACAAGGTCGACCAGGTAGGGGGTGATGAGGAGGCAGGAATGGTTGATTCGCAGGGGCAATTGTCCTGACAAGGCGGCAGATGTGCGGTTCTTGTTGACACACCCTTTATGTGCTTGAAGAGCGCGTGCAGTGCTTTGTTCCCATCAAGAGTTTGGGTGAGAAACACTTGTGCTTCACAGTGGCACTGACTGTTATGTTTGTACTGACCTTCATCTGGTGTTTGTGTCTGATGCAGCATGATCGTCGTGAAGTGAGCTGGCAGGAAGGTGCTGACTTTGCCAAACAGCATGGATGTCTGTTTGTAGAGACCAGTGCCAAGCAGAACATTGCAGTGGGTGTTGCCTTTGAGGAGTTGGTGTTGAGAATCCTGGAGACACCAACTCTGTTGGCAGCGGATGTGGAGGATGAAAACAGCAAGCCAGGAGCTCTGAATCTGGGCCAGCCAGCTGATGGTGGCTCCTATGCAGTGTCATGTAGTTGTTGATACCTGACGATAGTGGTTGGTTGAACTGCTGACAAGGTATTGCAAGATCATGGGGGTGCTGGGTTCATGGTGGGGGTGGTGATATGCATATGCTTATGACTGGTATATGTCAACATTTATAATAATAATGGCTACCATATGCCATAGCGTTTAGTGCCATCGGCCTCGCGCCTGGTATATGTCAACATTTATGACTGACATTAGTACCCACATTTGTCAACAAATATACTTCAACACAGGCCTGCTCTGGCAGCCAAGCAGGGGTTTATCGTTTCTTGTCATGTTGGAACTCTTATCCATCAGGCTATTGACATGGCCTACTGGACAGGGGTCAAATGTTGTGCGCTTCTCTGAGTACAACGGTAGTCTACGCCATGCGCATTTGAATCTGCGAAAAGGTAGTTGTGTGCTGACACCGGGTGCCGAACACATGATCAGGTGTCACTATGATATTGATCTGTAAAGTTCCCGCAGTCACTTGGCAAGCCTTGGATTGTGAGATATGAGTGGCCACCTGTTGAAATTTTGGTTGTAGTTAGTAACTACAGTGCCATGGCTACCGTAGCAGTGCTACCCTATGAGACACTTTAACCTAGAAGTGGCACCACATGGTTCATGTATCATTTGAACACATACACTTGCTGCATGAGCCAAATTCTCTTCTTTTCACATGCGGCCGCCGGCTGTAACACACGAATGTGGAAAAGCCACCCAGGTTCTGTCACATCTGTGCGGCACGGTAGCGATCATTGGCGCCGGCAGAACTTTTGATGTTGAGCCAATCATAAATGATCAGGGCAGCCTGCCTTGTACTTTGCTGGGGAGAGCCTCAATCCCCATGTGTCCTTGTACAAGGACATTAAACATCTAAATTTGATTTTTCAACATGTTTAATCCAACTGATACTGTCATGATTGACCATGGCGCGTCAGCTGCAAGAGAAGGTCCCAACATGCTTACAAAGTTGAAAGTAAACCCGCTCCGGCCTGTCGGCTCAACCGCAGATGCACTAATCAGCCTGGTAGTAATGCTCTTCAGGCACCACTGCTGTCTTTGCTGATCTATGCCCCCCGAGTGACTCGAAGAGACATTGCAACATGCTTACAGCATTGGCAGTGACATGGATGGTACTACATGATGTACATGACCTGTCTGCTGAGTAGCCTTTCCCAGCAGCATAGCCCATGTCGTGAAGCTGACCCCGCTATTACCGCCGGGTGATGGCCAGACACTGCCTGTTAGAAGAG